>QKWP01000061.1:282354-356844 GCA_003550325.1 Gigaspora rosea
TTAAAATAAAATTACTAGATTTTTATAAGGTGATACAAATCCAAAAATGGCTAAATTTACTTATAAAATTTATAGTAAATTAATAGTAAACTAATAGTAAATTTATAGTAAATTCAATTTAAGAGAGTAAAAATAAATTAATATTAAAAAATTTTACTAAGCCAATATAGATTAAATTTTAACCAGTTATAAAACTAGCTTTTCTGATTATCGTAAAAATAAATTTATTAAAATTAACTAAAAATTTTATAAAAATTTATTGTTTTTAGTTTTTATAATTATATATTTTTCTAAATCTATATATATATATATATATGTATATATGTATGAACTAAATATAAAAATCTTTGTAACTCAGTGAGTTTTTGGTCAAATTTAATGATTTTATTATCATTAGAATCAGAAATCTAGCTCTACAAACTTAAAAACAATTTATAGCTATTATATTAATAAAATATTTTAATAATTATAAATTAGTTTGAAGCTTTAAAAATTAATTAAATTTTTTAATAAAAATTTTTAGTTTAAAAATTTAATTTAATTATAAATTATTATAAAATATTAAAAATATTTTACAAAAAAAATTAATTTATATTAAATATTTTATATTAAAAATAATTTTATTAAAATTTAATAATAAAATTTTTAAATTTTATTATAAGTAAAATTTTGTATTAGACTTTAATAATTTTTTATTTTTTAAATTCATTTTTGGGTTAATAAATAACAATAAATATAAATTTTATCAAAAAAATATGCTTCTTAAATTACAAGTAGGTTAAATAGATATATATTTATCTATTATAAAAATTTGATATAAGGTTAATAATCAAATTTTTTCTAAATTTCAGTTTTTTAACTGTACTAAGTTAAGCTTTTTGTACTAAATTTAGTACAGCTTACGGATACCCATTAAAATATATATTTTTTTGTATCAAATTTTTTATCAGGTTGATAAAATGATAATCTCTGATCATCAAAGACTATAAGGGGAGCGCCAGAAATCACCTGATTAGGGTTTCACTAAGTAGCTGACCCCCTACCCCCCACTTGATAATTTTTCTAAGCATTTGATTGGTTAAAATTTAATAATATATATATATATATTAAAAATTGGATAACTTTTGGTCTACTGGTCTGTTTTGGACGATTCAACTACAAAATGTTCGACTCAGTGAGACGATTCTAACAAGCCCAAAATCATCAAAATCCAATCACAGGATCCCAAGATCGTTCAACTTTTGTGTAATTTTAATAGTAATTTTTAAAATTACTATTTTTTATATTCAGACTTTTTAGTCAAGCTGAGTCTGGTCTGGGTCTGGTCCGTAGTCTGCAGACTGGTCTAAGTCCGAATATATTTATATGTATTTTTTGGTGCTGAACAAGTTTACTTAGTGCATTTTGTTAGAATAAATTAGTAAAATTTTATGAATCATAAGTTTTTATAGAATTTTATTAATAAAATTCTATAAAATCTTATAATTTGCAAATTTTTATTAATTAATTCTAACAAAATGCACTAAGTAAACTTGTTTAGCACCTAAAAATGTATTAAAACAGCTAGTTTGTTTTATTTTACTTGAAATTTAGAGATTTGATGCACAATTTTGGAGTTTTGATCAAAAAAGACAAATTTTAACATCTAATTCCAAATTTTAAGTAAAATAAAAACAACCCTGCCGATTTAATGTATTTTAAGTGTTGAACAAGTTTACTTAGTGCATTAATTTAGAAATAATTAGTAAAATTTTGTGAATCATAAGATTTTATAGAATTTTATTAGTAAAATTCTACATATCTGCGGATTTTTGGAATTTATTATTAAAAATTCCAAAAATATTTAACAGCGAATAACTTTTGTTTCACTGGTCCATTTTTGATGAAACAACTACCAAAATGTTCACATTGATGAGACGATTCTAATGAACCCAAAATCATTAAAATCCAATCACTGGATCCAGAGATCGTTAATGATTTGTGTCACTTCGGGTATTTAAGGATTGCAAAAAACCAATCCTTAAATACCCGAAGTGACACAAATCGTCAACGATCTCTGGATCCAGTGATTGGATTTTAGCGATTTTGGGTTCATTAGAACCGTCTCATCAATGTGAACATTTTGGTAGTTGTTTCATCAAAAACGGACCAGCGGAACAAAAGTTATCACTGTTAAAGATTTTTGGAATTTTTAATAGTAAATCCAAAAATCTGCGGATATGATAAAATCTTAAAATTCACAAATATTTATTAATTAATTCTAACAAAACGCACTAAGTAAACTTGTTCAGCACCTAAAAATATATTAAAACGGCAGGTTTGTTTTTATATTACTTGAAATTTGGAGAAAAGATGCATAATTTTGGATTTTTGATCAAAAAAGTCAAATTTAAGCATCTTTTCTCCAAATTTCAAGTAAAATAAAAACAACCCTGCCGATTTAATGTATTTTTAGGTGCTGAACAAGTTTACTTAGTGCATTAAGTTAGAAATAATTAGTAAAATTTTGTGAATCATAAGATTTTATAGAATTTTATTAGTAAAATTCTATAAAATCTTAAAATTCACAAATTTTTATTAATTAATTCTAACAAAATGCACTAAGTAAACTTGTTCAGCACCTAAAAATACATTAAATCGGCAGGGTTGTTTTTATTTTACTTGAAATTTGGAGAAAAGATGCATAATTTTGGATTTTTGATCAAAAAAGTCAAATTTAAGCATCTTTTCTCCAAATTTCAAGTAAAATAAAAACAACCCTGCCGATTTAATGTATTTTTAGGTGCTGAACAAGTTTACTTAGTGCATTTTGTTAGAATTAATTAATAAAAATTTGTGAATTATAAGATTTTATAGAATTTTATTAATAAAATTCTATAAAATCTTATGATTCACAAAATTTTACTAATTAATTCTAACAAAATGCACTAAGTAAACTTGTTCAGCACCTAAAAATACATTAAATCGGCAGGGTTGTTTTTATTTTACTTGAAATTTGGAGAAAAGATGCTTAAATTTGACTTTTTTGATCAAAAATCCAAAATTATGCATCTTTTCTCCAAATTTCAAGTAAAATAAAAATAAACAGCCGTTTTAATGCATTTTTAGGTGCTGAACAAGTTTACTTAGTGCGTTTTGTTAGAATTAATTAATAAAAATTTGCGAATTATAAGATTTTATAGAATTTTATTAATAAAATTCTATAAAATCTTATGATTCATAAAATTTTACTAATTTATTCTAACAAAATTCACTAAGTAAACTTGTTCAGTGCCAAAAATACATATAATTGTATTCAGCCCAGACCAGTCTGCAGATTTCGGACCAGACCCGGACTGGACTCATGGTTAAGTCTGGTCTGAAGTCTGAAATTAGTAAAATTTAGAGTCTGAGTCTGGTCTGATCCCAGACCGGATCCAGACCGGACCAGACCCAGACTGGACCTAGGAGCACTGGTCTCAATGAGACGAATCGAATGGTACCAAAATAATCTGATTCTGATCAATATTGCACACGGTATTCATTATAGAACTTAGGTGCACCAAATTAGACATATCTAATTATTAATTGTTTATAGAATACAAATCTTTGTTGATCTTAGGATCCTGTGATTAGAATTTAGTAATTTTAGGCTTGTTAGACTCGGCTCACTAAGGCGAACATTTTGGTAATTAAATTATCAAAAATGGACTGGTGGATCAAAAGTTATTCTATATTAAAAATTATATATAAATAATAATATATATTTATATAAATTATATATATTATATTATATATAGGACCTGATAATTGCTCTTCCTCCCACCTACCTAAAAAATCAGGTGATAAATGGCGCTCCCCTAATGAAAAAACTATAATAAAAATTTGACAATTACTTTCAAATCTATTTTAAATATATTATAGTTTATAAAATATTGCATAACAATCGAACTAACAAATTAGTAGAATAAAAAAATAACCAAATAGAAATATGCCCTAGTTATTAGTCCTAATAAATCATAATGATTAAATCTTATATAAATTGGATTTGTGTAATTTAATTACTTGCTTAATTTAGGGGATAGCTAAAGCCAGGTGCGTTTATATGTTTTTGATTATTTAATTAAAATTAGGATAAGGGTTAGTTAGGGGTTAGGGTTAGAGCTTAACTTATAAGTAAAATTGTCTTCCCGACATTTTTTATTAATACTCCTAGACAGGTTTAGGCACTCGTTTTTTGTATTTTTAGCGTTTTTCACTTTTTTCCTTTGTTTTTGTCTCGTCGGGCTGATCCATAAAGATCAAATTTTACGATTTGATTGGCTTTATATCACGTGAATGCACCTGGATTTAGCCGACCCCTTAATTTAGAAATTATGATATCAATATCTTTATTGTCAATTAAATATTGAAGATAATAGCTTAATATATAGTATTGAAACAGCTTTTATATCAAATCTATTCATTTAATTGAACATGCAACAAACCCAGTTATAGTTACATATTCAATTGATCAATTGATCTACAATCAGTAATATATGTAGTAATTAGTTATACAATTATGATATATATTACATGAATTTAGTAATATCAGTAAGGGAGCTGACAGAAATCAGATGATTTTTTGGTGGGTGGGTTAGCCAATATATCAGGTGTAATTCTGGCTGGAATTATCAAATTCTGGCCAAAATTATAAAAAATTTTTTAATTAAAATTATAAATTTATATATAAATTTAATATTAAATAACTTTTGATCTACTGGACCAATTTAGATGATTTAACTACCAAAATGATCCTCTCAAAGAGAGGATTCTAACAAACCTAAAATTATTAATTCTAATTACTAGATCGTAATATTAATTATATTTGTATTACTATAAATATTATATCCCTTAAACTGTAATCCAGACGAATTTGCCTGGATTTTTTTAGAAATATTATATTTTTTTAAATAAAATAAAAATTTATTAAGCATATGGGGTATACTTTATTTATAGAATCTTTTCTTTAAAATATATTTTATAAACTTTATTATGAAAATTTTTTAAAATTATTAATAAACTTTAAAGCAATAAATTTTAAAGTTTTTATTTTAAAATTTTTACTATAAAATTTTCTTTAGGTTTTCTTAAATTTTATATATTCCCGTCTATAAAAAAAATTTTCACTTCTAATACAAGTCCTAATTTTTATAAGTAAATTACAAAAGTTGCAATAATAAAAGTTGTAATTCTTTTTATAAACTATATCATTCTATTAAATCAGGAAGCTATAGCTAATATTTATAGAGTTCGCCAAGAAAAAGTAGATAATTTTTTTGGATAAAAAATTTTTTAAAATTTGTCTATTTTTAGCTTATTAGCAACTTAGACTTTTTTTCTTATAATATAAAATTAAATACTACTATAATATAATCCTTATTTTCAAATATTATCAAAAAAAAATTTAATTAAATATCTTAAGTTTTAAAAAATATAGATCATAAGCATATTTATAGCAATTTTCCAGCCAAATTTGCCTGGATTTGCTTACAGTTTAAGGGATAATATTTTAATGTACTATATAATATTATATAAATATAGATTAGTCTTACGATCTAGTAATTGGATTTTAATAGGTTTGGACTTGTTAGAATTCTCTCTTTGAGAGAATCATTTTGGTAGTTAAATCATCTAAAATGGTTTGGTAGATCAAAAGTTATATAATATCAAAGTTTTTTATTAATTAATATATAAATTTTTTGTGCAATTTGATTGGCTAATAAGGTGTCAGGTGTGGGTGAGTGGGGGTAGCTCCTTAAGATGGAAATCACCTGATTTACGATAGCTCCCTAAGTATTTAGTATGTAAGTATAATATAAGGTAATTGGATCATAGTATTTTAGTAAATATGAGAAATCAATATAAGTTAATTTTTTTATTGACCCAAAATAATACAATACTGTTTTTTTGGCCTGCTACTATAAATTGGGATCTAATGCAACATTGCTTTGATTGATCTGCTAAGATAGCAGGCATAAATTGTAGTCTGTTAGAACAGGAACCCAAAATATACATAGATAGATCAGGTATTAGTTTGCTTATTTTTAGTGTTTTTTATGCAGATTTTTGCTATTAATAGTAATTTTTGCTTATTTTTGAGGCTTTTTTACAGACTTTCCTATTTTTTGTCTAAAGCATAGTGAGGACTCTATAGTATAGCAATGGACATGATTTTGTGTTAGATCTAGTCTCATGTAGCCAATCAGCTATAAAGATCAGCCTGATGTTTATTCTTGGCTTCGGACACTAACAGGTATCTGTTTTTCTAGTAGTAATTTTATAATTAACCTTGACCTATTTATATATAGTTCAGGGTTTTGTTAGAACAACAGTTACATATGTAGAGATAGCTTGTTAACAATAACAATAAAATTTGTAGTTTTTTTTATAAAAAAAAAAAAATGCTTAGTTGCTTGATAGCAGATAAACAATACCCATTTGTATTCTTCATAATAATATACTCATAAATAGGAGACAAACCAATATATATAACTGCATAAATTTTCACAAATATATAATAATATGTGCTAAAATTCTATTGCCAAAAATAAATCAGGGATTATTTATTTTTTAATTAAAAGTTAACTTTTGAGATTAGAATAAGAGTAAGCATTTAGACAATATTAATAAGAGTTTTAAATATACAAATTTTTTTGCAAGAAATTGTTTTTTATTAAAACACAGAAGGCAGTTTTATAAGCCAAATCAGTGACTCTGAATAGACTATAAAAAACGTTCGTCGTGATAATTGACATAATATTTACTATGTTTACTAGTATTAAAATGTCAAAATTGTACGGTTACACTTATGTTTTTTAAGAAATTGTATTATTAAGTGTACAACCAAAGGTAGTGATAGTACCCAATCAAAAAAATGCTACTCAGTTATCCAACAGGTAAACCCACAGATTACCCAAGTGATCTATAGATATAACCGGATATAAAATTCTACCTGATGTACCCAGTAAAGTTAATTAAAACTATTACTTTAGATCGCTTTTCTGTTCAAATCGAACTTTTGCTTTAGTAAAAACCCTTTCAGGCCTAAATCCTATAAAATATATGGTAGATATAGTAGTGCTATAGTCTCACAAATTTTTATAATTGGTGAAAATCGAGAAATAACACATGTCAATTCCAAAACCAGATTTCGTTTCATCTCATATAAGTTTAGCCTATTAATATGTGAAATAAATATGCCCAATTAAACATAACTACATTCCAGGTATATGAGTATATAGTGGCAAAGCCACAAATTATAATCTGGTTATTATCATGATATATTAAGGTCATATGATATTAGCGCCCTAATTCATTTAGAGATCACCAAATTTTCTCGCTTTCGACTTTGATAATTAGTGATTATCATTTCATCAGGCCGGCAAAAAAAAACAACAAAAAAAAAGAAAAATAATAATAATTTTCGTTTTGCATAACCCGCCGACCTAATTTTCCAAAAAAAAATTTTTTTTAAATTCCTATTGTGCAGATACTTTCCGGGTATTATCCGGATATTATCTGGATATTTAATCTGGTATTATCCGGGTATGTTTATCCGGATAGCTGAGTTCACAACCTGGATATCTGACTATCTGCGGATAACCCAGGTGATACCCTACCCAGGTACCATCACTAACCAAAGGTGATATAAAAAAAATAATGTGATATAAATATATTCAGGGGTCCTGCCAAATCTTGTATTTTATAAGCAATTTTTGAAAAAGTTAGATGTTTTATTTCATATTCACATTATACTTGATTTTGTGTTGTAATTAGTTTAAGTTCTGTATCAACAGAATTTTTATATAATTGCTATATATATACTGTATAAAATTTGAAGGTGTCCGATTTACCGACACTCACTTCGCCGACACCTCATTTCACTGACATTCAATTCATCAATATATTTATTTCACTGATACTAAATTCACCAACATTTAATTCACTACATGTTTAGTTTACCAACATGTTTATTTTGCCGACAATACTACACCGACTGACATGTTTAGTTCACGGATATTTTTATTTCACCAACAATTAATACACCAAGTTTTAGTTCACTGACAAGTTTATTTCACCAACAATTGATTAACCGACATTTTAGTTCACTGACAAGTTTATTTCATCAACAAGTTTATTTTTCCGACAGGTTTAGTTCATTGACAATTGATTCACCGATACTCATTAAACTGATATGTTTATTTCACCGACAAGTTTATTTTACAAACAATCATTTCGCCAACAATCGTTTTACCAACAAGTTGAATTAATCTACAGATACTTTATTCGACTATTATATTTATTTTGCCAATGTGCTTATATTATAAAAAAAATAAGTTAAGATTATTAAGGAAGAATGAAATTATTTAATAAAAATAAAGTAAATAAAGTAACACAAAACCTGACTATAAAGTAACATGAAACCTTACTTGAACAGAATAAAGAATCTTAGTGAAGATATGATTCGGATTATATATTTAAAAAAAAGAAAATTAAGTTAGTACTAGTAAGAAAGAATGAGTTATGTTTATATAAAATAAAGTAAATTAAGGGTAGGAGGTATGTCGATCATTTTTCATATGATTTTTGTGTCACTATTTTTTCTTTTGAATATTAAAAAATATTTTATTATGTAACCTGTTTTTAAAAATTAATTAAAATTTGTAGAATAGGTTTTTCTGATTCTATTGGTAGTAAAATCATCAAAATTGGGTAAATATTTATCGAGATACATGTATTTAAAGGTTAGATATTATTTTATCATATGATGATCATATGATATTTAATTAATAATCTTGTGTAACCCCGGAAAATTTTAAGGCTCCCCGGAAACTTTACAATATATACAAGTATATTTTTTTTAAATATTATATTTATTAAAATTTTTACTACTATAAAGAACATAATCTAAACTATTTACTACAAAAATTTGATAAAGATTAATAATAGTAAAAAGTTTTATTAGTAGCATATTTCTATTTTTTGTAAAATCACGTAGTGACGCTAAGATCATATGAAAAATGATTGACATACCCCCTACCCTTAAGTAATGCAAAACCTGACCTGAACAGAAGAAGAGTGTTAGTGAAGACATGATTCAGGTTGTATATTAAAAAAATTAATTAAGTTAGAGCCAGTAAGAAAGAGTGGAATTGTTTATATAAAATAAAATAAAGTAAATAAAGTAATGTGAAACCTAATGTGAACAGAATAAAGAGCATCATAATGATATGATTCGGATTATATATTAGGAAAAAAAAGCAATTAAGTTAGAGCTAGTAAGGAAGAAAGTAAATATTTATATAAAATAAAGTAAAGTAAATAAAGTAACACAAAACCTAACGTGAACAGAATGAAAAGTGCAAGTGAAAATATGATTCAGATTGTATATTAAAAAATAATTAAGTTAGAGCCAGTAAGAAAAAGTAGAATTATTTATATAAAATAAAATAAAGTAAATAAAATAACGCAAAACCTAATGTGAACAGAACAAAGAGCGTTAGTGAAGATATGATTCGGATTATATATTAAAAAAAAATTAAGTTAGAACAGTAAAGAAGAATGAGTTATGTTTATATAAAATAAAATAAAGTAAATAAAGTAATGCAAAACTGGCCTGAATAGAATGAAGACGCCAGTGAAAACATGATTCAGATTGTATATTGAAAAATAATTAAGTTAAACCAGTAAAAAAGAGTGGAGTTATTTATAAAATAAATTAAATTAAATTACATATTTAGCTCATTCATCATTTTATTTATCAATGCCATTTCTTGTTAATTATTCTTACATAGGGATCTTTGCTAACAAAATAACTCTTCATGATTGTGTAAATTATAGTCTTACAGGGTCATTTTGCGGCAAAAAATCACGATTAATTATGTAAAAATAGAATTGTTATACTGTAATTCCAAAAAATAGATATGCTAAAAATCAAAAGTCATTTCCCTCCGGTCATTTGCCCTACAACATATGTGGTTAGGGTTAGCATTTGAATTGTTGCATGTATTGTTAGTAAATTATCACCTTATGTAATATTTAGCAAATGGCTATCAGACTTAATATTTAAAAAATTTTGATAAAATAATATAAATAAAAATATAAATTCATCCCCTTCCCTCTTTTGAGAAAGGAATGAACATAAACCATCGAATTAAATTGGTCTCACTTAGCTATTAAGTAGTAATAAAAAGAAAATATAATATGATAACAGAAATACAATAAATATCATTCTTAAATTTTGAAACAATATATGTTAGGCAATACAAAGTTAATTTTCTTTTTGCATAATCTGTTCAAATTTCAATTGGCGAGTTGGATTTATTTTTTTTAATTTATTGTAAATTAATAGATTTATGCTCATATCTAAGGCCATGCAAGTTAATATTTTATTTTTATTTTTTATTTTTAATTTTTTTTTATAGGACCTATCAAGTAATTCAGGAAAATTAAGAAAGTCACTGGATAAATTTAAGAAAAAATTAATAGCAAACTAAAATAATTGCACAATTGGAACATTTTTTTAAAAAAAAAACTTTTTTTTTGAAAAATTGGGTGGTGAGTTATACAAAATGAAAAATTAACTTTGCATAGCTTTATTTGTAAGATTATTATATGAATACAGTTGCAATATTAAATTTTCATTCAAAATTTACTTAATTGTCAAAAAAAAGTCTGCTTGTTTTATCTTCAGATAACTTATATCATTTTCTGATGTCAAAACTTTCAGACAAAATAGAATTTCAAATTTCTATTAATTTTCAAAATAAGTGGGAGTTTGAAAAGCCCTAATTCTATTTTGTGAATTTTGAAAGAAAATTTATGATCGTAAATGAATTCACTATTATATAAATAAGTTTTAAATAAAAATAAATAGGATTTATAAATAATTATTTTCGAAATAATTAAGTTTAAATTTAATTCGAAATCAGAATCCTGAATATTAATTTCGAAACACCCTAACAAAAACCTGATCTGAACAGAATGAAGAGCATCAGAGAAAATATAATTCGAATTGTATATTAAAAAATAATTAAGTCAGAGCCAGTAAGAAAGAATGGAATTATTTATATAAAATAAAAAGTAAATATTAACGTGAATTCTGACCTGAACAGAACAAAGAGCCTCAATGAAGACATGATTTGGATTATATATTAAAATAACAAAAGATAATTAAGTTAGAGCCAGTAAGGAAGATAAGTTATGTTTATATAAAATAAAATAAAGTAAATAAAGTAATGCAAAGCCTGACCTGAACAGAATGAAGATGCCAGTAAAGACATGATTCAGATTGTATATTGAAAAATAATTAAGTTAGAGCCAGTAAGAAAGAGTGGAATTATTTATATAAAATAAAATAAAGTAAATAAAGTAATGCGAAACCTGACCTGAACAGAACGAAAAGCCTCAAAGAAGAATGGAGGATAATGGTACCAAATAATAATCCTTTTTCATGATGATGATGCCGATTATTATATTGGCAACAGCGTGGCATTTTTGCTCTGCGATGCACTTACTTAATATTCATGCATGTGTATGCATATCGTATAAAGACTCTGTATTCTAGTTTTTTCTCATAAATTTTATTTTAATTAAATAAGATGTTAATACTTATGATCATAATTTACATAACAAGTAAAGATTCTAGACAGATCCAGGATGTAGGTGGGATTTTTCGGGTCACGTGTTCAATCGATCTCTGATCTAGGTCGGGATCACGGCCATTACACAGATCAATGTAAACACTTTTTTATTTACAGTAATCAATTTTTTTTATTTTTTATTTAATCAGTTTTTTTTAAATTTGTTATTTGTATAGCCTCGCCGTTCGTCGTTGGTGTTGTTGTCTCTTTCCACTGCTGGTGTCATCTTCATTTTTATTCTTGGTTTCATCATCAGTTTGGTGTTGCAATTGCTGTTGTCACATTTTCACTTGTCTTTGATAAGGTGCAGTTGTCATTTCGTTAGTGGCAGTTTACTTTTTTTTTCTTCTATTGTCATTTCGTCGCGTCTTTGATTTCTTATACTACCGTTTTATCTGAAGTGTTAAATATTGTTTCATTTTTCTTTTTTTCTAGTGTCATCGTTTTCTCATTTTGTCAGTTCGTCAGTATCGTGTCTTTTTTTTCGCTAGGTGTCGTAACCGGTAGAGTCATCTATGGGTGGGTTTTTTAACAATAGTTAGTGTTAAATAATAGCAGAATAAAAATATAAAATTATGGATAGGGTTAGATAGTCGTATTAGGGTAGAAGTAGATTGTGATTGTAATATAGTATTAGTGCGTGTTTGAAGATAATTATATATACAAAATAAAATATAAAATGAATAGGGGAATACTTAACTTCTTTTTCTAGGTTTTCCGTAGTATATTTGGGTCGGGTCGTCACTAAAGGTTAGGGTTAATTAAGTTGGTTTATAAAATAAATAATTTAAAATATGAATTAAACGAATTTAAAAAAAAATAAAAAAATAATATTAAAACAAAAAAAATGAAAAAAATAAATAATAAAATAATTTAATAAATAAAATCAAACTGAATTAATAAAAATAAAAAGAAATAAATAAAATAATTAAAAAATAAAATTACAATAAAACGAATTTTATTTTATTTAAAATTTTTAAAACTTTAAAACTTTTAAACTTTTAAACTTTAAAACTTTTTAAACTTTTAAAAACTTTTAACTTTTAAACTTTTTAAACTTAAAACTTTAAACTTTAAACTTAAAACTAATAACTTAAAACTTTTAAAACTTAAAACTTAAACTAATCTAAATTTTTAAATTATTTTTTTATAAATTTTTTTTTTATTTTAATTTTGTTTTTTTTAATTCGTTGTTTTAATTTTTTTTAAATTATTTTTTTTTAATTTGGTTTAAATTATTTTTTTTATTTCTTTTTTAAATTCGTTTTATTTTTTAAATTTTTTTAATTTATTTATTTATTTTAAATTATTGTATTTATTTTAAATTATTTTTTATTTTATAAAACCCATTAACATATTTATTTCATATAATATTTATCTATATGTATAATTTATTAATAATGAGCGCATTTTATGACGATAATAATTATAAAGGTAATTATTTTATTGTTTCTTGCTCCATTTTTTTTTTCTTATCATTTACTAATCTTAACACTAATCCCGCACCTCTACCCTAATCTATCCCTATTCCGCTATTATCTAATACTAACCCTCGTTAAAAATCTATTCTATCTCCTAATCTCGACCCATAAACAAGATAACGACTCCAACGAAGAAACGACTCCAACGAAGAAACGATACCAACGAAAAAACGACACCAACAAAGAAATGACACCAATAAAGAAATGACACCAATGAAGAAATGACACCAATGAAGAAACAACACCAATAACGAAACAACTCTAAAGAAAAAAGATCGCGACGTAAATAACAATACAAGAAAACTGAATGTACAAACAAACACGACATTGCATTGGCCTTACCAACGACATCCACGTCTTACCTACGACAAGTAAAAGCACAATAACAGCAATTGCAACAACAAACTGACAAAACCAATGACGACACCAAACAACGACGACACCAACGGCAAAAGGAGGTTCCAACAACAAAAACACCAACGACGAACGACGACGCTATACAGATAAAAAAAAAGCCTGGTTAAATTAAAAAAAAGAGCATTTATTTAATATTGATTTGTGTAACAGGCCATGATCCTGACCTAGATCGGAGATCTATTGAACATGTGACCCAGAAAATCTCACCTATATCCTGGTGCTGTCAAGATTCTACGGCAATACCTGTGAATCCTGTTAATGACCATCGTGACAAGTTTTTTTTATATAATGTTGTGATCATTCACGATTAATATAGTGCGTAGGCTCTGCAATAAGTTGCATAGTACAGGATTTTTTCATATATGATAGTGGATATTTGGCAACAATTGGACAACAATCAGGTATGCAGCGATCTACAAAATTGATCAAAAAGTACATCAAATTTGCAAATATTATGTCTAAATAGGATAAGTTCCTCTGATTACTTGATTTTCAAATGGACTACTTTATTTAGTAGTTATTTTTTGTGATTTGTGGGATGCCATTAATAGCAGGTAATTAAATGTGTATTTGAAGAAAACCGCAATGGTAATACTTATCTTGGAATATTTAGAAACCATTAGAATTAGTCGCATATATTAAAATCAATTTAAAAGTATTTTATCATTAGATTTATAAAGGCATATGAAAAAGAAGGGGATTTGAAATTAAATTCTAAAAGGCTTAGAATGAATGAATTCCTATCACTGCAATAAAAGATTACGTATAGTATATTCTTTCAATAAGGAGAAATTGTAAAATAAAATTTTTTTAAGCCTCCTTTGACTCGCTAATAATAAATATATTCGACTTGTTGATGATAAATATATAAAGAGCCCATTACACAAAAAATTTAAAATTTATAATTTATCAATTTTTTATCATTGAACTAAAAAATTTATTTATTCATAACATATTTATATTTATTTTTTTTTACCTTTTTTTAGTATATACTATGAATAATATTTGTGAAGTCGTTCTATCTACTTGCAGAAAGGATAAAATTAATATTAACAGTTATCTTATCCCTTAGATTGTAACACAGGCAAATTTGCCTGTGTATTTTAAAATTTTTAATAAAATTTTAAATATTGATTTTAGCCATATCTTTTCTAAGTAAAAAATATTCTTTGAGTTTTGTTTTAGTAACTTTGTTATAAATTTTTTTTAAAATCATTAGAAAACTTTAATATAATAAATGTTTAAAGTTCTTGTATTGGCATTTTTACTATTAAAATTTTTCTTTAGATTTTTTCAAATTTTATATGTTCCCGTCTATAAAAAAAATCTTTACTTCTAATACAAGTCTTAATTTTTACAAGTAAATCATTAAAGTTGCAATAATGAAAGTTGTCATCCTTTATATAAACTACAATATTGTCTTAAGAACTATAGTTCTAAAACTAAAACTAAATAAGATCGCAGAAAAATTGTAATAAAATTTTTTAAAAAAATTTTTTCTTAAAATTATCTATTTTCAGCTTATATGTAACTATAATTTATTTTCTTATAATATAAAAACTAATTTTGCAAAAAAGTAATCCTTATTTTCAAATATAATTGTACAAAGTTTTATTTAATTATTTTAGCATTTTAAAAAAGTAAATCAGAGCTAAAAAAGTGCAAAAACGCAGGCAAATTTGTCTGTGTTCTACTACAATCTAAGAGATAGTTAAAGATAAGCGCCGTAAGGATTCGTTCTACTGGTATTGCGAAAACTGGGATGCACTAATTTGTAATGGTCGTGTGGTAACCAGACTTGTAAATAATCAACATCACCTTTGAAATGCATCAGATCATAACCATACAGCACAGGCAAGCAGAGTAGAAGTTGTAAAAATAATCACTAGGATTAAGGAACATGCTTAGCTTACTGGTGAAATGCCTGCGCAAGTCTTGCAAACAGTAATTACCAGTATCTTCTGTCATCTGATGCAATTCGCCAAACAATTCAAAGAATTTGTCATCTGACCTTCTTATAGAGCGACATCCTTAGAATATCTAGTTATTCCCGAGCATATAATGAAAACCTTAAATGGAATAACCTTTTTAATTCATGATTCTACCTCAAAGTGTGGTGGGATCTTAATTTTTTCAACCTTGGATGATATTCATCACCTAAGTCGATCACCATTTTGGATGATTGATTGGACATTCAAGACGGTACCGAATATGTTTAAGCAGCTGTACACTATTTATGGTACCTTTTTAGTTTTATTTTTTTTATTTTTTACTTTTTTTGATATTATAAAACATTAACTTATTTTAGGATGTGTTAGTGGAAGTGAAAACTCAAGGATTATGCTTTTAGTTTTTTTTTTAATGACTAGCAAATCTGAAGAATCTTATAGACATTTGTTTCAGAAGCTAATAGATTTTGGTGAGGAGCATGGTGTAGACTTGAGCCCCCAAGTTGTTTTAACCAATTTTGAAGCAGCTGTCATAAATTCCATCCAGTCAGAATTTGAAAATGTTCAAAATAAAGGGTGCCTCTTTCACTTGTCACAAAGTGTTTATCATAGAATTCAAACTTTTGAACTTGCTTCAAGATATGGTATGGATGAAGATTTTAGCTTATCAATGAGAAGTATTCCTGCTCTCGCATTTTTGTCACCTGAAGAAATACTATCAGCATTCGATGAATTAATAATCAATATTCCAGCTGAAGCTAATCATATTGTTCAGTGGTTCGAAGAAATCTATGTTCATAATAGAGTTAGGCATATGTATAGAAATGGCAATGTTAGCTATTATTTCTACCTGCTTAATGGTCTGTGGCAGATAATGTTAATTTGCTTATCCTAGAACACAAAATTGGTTGAGGGTTGGCACAGGCGCTGGGATACATTAGTAGGTCGTTTGCATACAGGGATCTTTAACATAATAAGGGAAATTCAAAAAGAACAGAATAAAATTGAGCTCAATAATAGAAGTGCAAGCTGGTGGTTTCTGGCTTTGCCGAAGACAAGCCTAAGCCGGCTGTGAACAAAGAATACATGTGAAATCAGGCGAAGAAATAGTAGGATCACATGGTCATCCAAAAAGTGGGTCAAGAGAAATTTCTTTTTCTTCAATCAGTTTGCTTTTGCAAATTTGTGCCCCCAGCTTCGATGTGGCGTACTACTTGCTTTTCGATCACATGATATACTTAGAGATGGGTACACACATGTGCATGATTCTTTAATTGTGCACATTAATGCGCATTCATGCACATTTTATCCCATCTAAATTTTATAGAGTAGGAAAATTAAAGTATATATAATTTAGGCCAGGGAGCATATTGTCAAGTAGAATTAAGGAATAATAAGGATGCAAAAGTCTCGAAAAATTCTGACAAGAAAATGAATGAAATAAAAGAAGAGCAAGATCAGGGTAAAAATTTGAGCACATATCTGATATTTTCCAAGGGAAAATATAAATTCCAAGATTATATCATGCGCATTTTATACGTGGGGATTGAAAACTTAGAACTTAAATTAATATCTAAATCATTTTTAAAGATACACTTTTAAAATTAATATTCATAAATATAGTGGTTCTGATAATTATGTAAAAAAAATTTTGTTAAGTTTTAATCAGATAGTTATTAAAAAAATTAGATTTTAATTTTATTAACTTGAGCAATTGAAAATTATTAAAATAAAAATTTAAATTAAATTTATTTATTAAAAAATTTTTATATAATAAAAAAAATTTATATATTTAAAATAATAATTTGTATTTGTATAATTAAAATTTATATAAATAAAATTTTTTTTATAATTATTTAAAAATTTTTAGTATATGTTAAAAATCTTTGTGAACCGAAAAACTCTTTCTGATGATTCCTCGCACCAAATTTTTCAAGAAAGCCGACCTACGAAAACTATACAGTTATTATATGTAACATGCAACAAAACTCCACTTTCAGCAGCTGGGGCTCAAGGCTATTCACTGAGTGTTTGGTTTCTATGGAATCAAAAGCGGTCGTTACTGAAATAGAATTGAAAAAGATGACTCACCTAAGCGAGGCCTTTCGGCAGAAGTCTGGAAAACTACCAAGCGAAGAAGTAGTAGCTAGTTTTGTCAAGTTTTTTGGATGTGGAAACATACAAAAGTGCTTGGTTAGATATTATATTCTGTATAGCGTAACTCTTTCAAGTCTTTATAACTTGGTGTACTTCCACAATGTGGGCATTTTGGTTTACCCCCTCCAAAAGATCAGCAGTGTTTACTCCTTCCAAATCGGGAACGCCTACCGGTTTGGTGTTGACATCACGAGTGGACCATTACGCTACGATGTAAACAGTGAATGATGTGTCAGAGATGTTTTGGACCGTATGAAGAAATTTCTTACAGACTTTGCTACAAGGTGGTTTTTCTTTTCGTTTTGTTTTCTTTTCTTCCTAAACATATAATACTAGAGTAGAGTTTCTATACAGTATTATATAATTTTTATATTTTACACATTTCATTTTGTAACTGTCAGGATTAGTCTTTTCTTTGTTTTTCTTATCTTGTTTCTTTTTTCTTTTTTGTTTTGTGTTTTGGTAATTCGTTTAGGTTTAGTAGTACTTCCCTTTTTATACTTTCCTTTAGATTTCATTTTAAATTTTTTTTTCTCTTATGTTGGATTTTGAGTAAAATCATTCCACTATCGAAGCTAGGTGAGAAGGATTTAAAGAAAAAGGTGGTTCTGACAAGGCTAACAGCAGCCACCTGGTGAATACAGACATACTTGCAGTGAGTTGCGGGTACCTGTAGGAGGGAAACTAGTTGTCATGGCAGGTCGCACCTGGGTACTTTGGTATCGAGTGAGTTTTTATTAAATAAGGAGGATTTTAGTTAGTAGCCGGAAAAGCATAGTATAGCATTATGACTTACCGTAACTGAAATAATGTAATCATACAACCTCTTTAATAAAAGCAGGGCCGCTGGTTAAAAAAAAATAAAAATCTTTGTATATCTTACTATATATAGAAATTTATTTACTAAATTTAATAGATAAAAATTACTAATATAAGAATTTTTAATTTTTTTAATTTAAATAAATTTTAAAATTTTATTTAAAAATATAATAGTTGTAAAAAATAATTATTAAAAAAAATTATTATTTTTTATAAAATTTGTAAAATATTAAAATTTAAAATATATATAGTTTCACAAAATAAAAAAATTTTTAAATCTAAAATTTTTTAAATTTTAATAATTTAACTTAAAAATAAATTATGTATTTAAAAACTATATAATTGAAATTATTATTATTTAAATTTTCAAAGAAATTTGTTTAAAATTTTTATTTTTTTAATATTTTTAAACTAATTTTTATATATAAAAAATTTATAATAGTTTTTATATACATAATTAAAATTTAATATTTTAAAAACTATCTGATAAAAATGGCCAAAAATTTTTGTATAGAATTATTATAACCACTATATTTATACATATTAATTTCAAAATAATATTTTTAAAACTT
Source organism: Gigaspora rosea (assembly GCA_003550325.1). Lineage (NCBI taxonomy): Eukaryota > Fungi > Glomeromycota > Glomeromycetes > Diversisporales > Gigasporaceae > Gigaspora > Gigaspora rosea. The sequence continues at coordinate 301,413 of QKWP01000061.1, forward strand.
ATTGAGATATTGATTAAAGTGCAAAACTTTTCAATTACCCCACGTATAACGTGCACATTAATGCGCATTCATGTGCATGTTATTATAATATGCGCATTTTTCCCATCACTGGATATACTATCACTCCGCATTACCAATATTTATAGAAACCTAAATTTGCTAAAATCATATATCATCCTAACAAAAACAAAAAACAAAGCTCTGCCCTTATACGAAGCCTCACTCAAAGTACTAGACTAATCATTAAAGACAAAATTACATGTAATCTGCAATAAGTCAGCTGATCTTGCAATAATGACCGCTCCATCACTTCGTCGACAAGCTTACAAAATTTCAGTACGATACTTGATTTAATGTTACAAATCGACATATGATACTGTATGTGATTAGGTACTATCATAATACAACAATTGTCAATTGATGACATTCTTGATCATAACATATATTAGTCTTAGCATTTTGGCCATAACTAATCAAAAGCGTTAAAGCATAATAACTTGATCATATTGCTATACGTATTAATTTTAACACACTGATCACATTTTGGATATAATCATAACTTTATTAGTTGGCAAATCTACATAAACCTACGAACTACAAGAATTGTTGGGAGAATTAATAATTATCAGATAATTTGGGCAACAAAAATTCTGATCAAAAAATCAAAAAGTCTAGAAATCAATCATCTAAATATTTAGTGGAATGTAACTTTTCTTAATATTTGCTAATATGCTCTCTATTTTTTATTAATCTAAATGTTTTTCTTTTTATCAATTTAGCCAATCTCTAGTTTTTGTAAGTTCTATCTGCATTAGGTTTTGTTTAACAAAAGTTCTTCCTTTTCAACTCATCCTTTAATTCTTGATTTTGCTTGGAATTTGGAAAGTTTTGCACATTCTTCGAATAACTGCTTTTGCGAAACAATTGTTCTTGTTCTTGTGCTTGCACTTGTTCTTGAACTTGAAACCATTATACAAAATGGTAATCAAACAACAGAAGCAATTTGACAAATTAATATTTCACAATTTTAAGAGAGTTGTTTAAGGGCATTAACGTTAAATATACATGCAGATCAGACAGTATCTAAAAAGTAGTAAAAATTAGCAAAAATCACAAGTGGAAGAATCTTTGAAAATAAAAAAATATAAACAAACCTGCTTAATTGATTCATAAGGTGACGTGAATTCACAAATTCGGGAAATCATACTATATCTTTTTAGGAGACATGAATTCACCTTTGAATTAATACCAAAAGTAGAAGGTATTGTATGTACGCTTGTGCCAGAATTGGAAGCTGTGAACAACCACAAGTTAATTAAAATGAAATCTACAATAATCGATTTCATACAGCATTTAAACAAAATTAAACATAAGCAAACCAATATTTAAAATACTCTTTAATACATATTACTGTAATCAAAGCTTATCTAATTTAATATTATATACACGATGTTACTGCACATCCAATAATTGATTTAAATACACCACCCAATAAGATCCAAGATTTTGCACACAGATAGTTGCCTGTAAACCACGTTCCTGGTAAATCACTCAATTACTAGATGATAATAAATTCTGCTGGGTAGGTGAAAAATCCTTAAACAAGACCTTTTTCACTATCTTTGCTTATATTAAAATTTTTAGATTTTCAATATACCAGTGTAATGAAGTAATCGTTAAATTATAACAAAACACATTTAGTGATTAATAAAAAAGCCCTGTTTAGTGAATTTTACCCATCTGATATATATTGATTTGAATATTATTTGGAAAAAATATATTTTGACCAGTAAGGGGCATGCCATTTATCACGTGATTTTTACCATGGATACATGGTCAAAGGTAGTGATCACGTCTATATATTATATTAATTAATTAAAATTAGATAAAGTGATCACACCATACATGGATAGGTATGGCTACTAAGTAAAAAATATGATGTGATAAATGGCACGCCCTAATAATAAATCAATTTATTTATGCAATATCTTTAATTTGCATTAACTTTATTTTATTCTATATAAATAATTCTATTATTTCTGACTCCAACTTAATATTTTTTTTGTTTTTAATATATATAATCCAAATTATGTCTTCGCTGATGCTCTTCATCTGTTCAGGTCAGGTTTTACGTTAGGGCGCTAACATTTGTTACCTAATATCCATTTACTATAGGGGCTTACCCCCACACCCAGGTAAGATCTATAAATAGAATTTTGGCCAATCAAATTTAACTAAGGTAAGATTTTTCTTGACCCCCCACCTCCTAAAATATTACCTAATAAATGTCAGCACCCTTACTTTATTTATTTTATTTTATGCATCTAAATAACTCCATTCTTCCATACTAGCTCTAACTTGTTTATCCTTTTTTTTTAATATATAGTCCGAATCATGTCTTTATTGATGTTCTTTGTTCTGTTCAGGTCAGGGTTTGCATTATTTTATTTACTTTGTTTATTTTATTTATATAAATAATTCCATTCTTCCTGACTCTTTTAACTTAATTTTTTTTTTTAATTAAAAAAAATTTAAGTTAGAGCAATTAAGGAAGAATGAGTTATGGTTATATAAAATAAAATAAATAAAGTAAATAAAGTAATGCCTGAACAGAACAAAGAGCATCAGGAAGATATGATTCGGACTATATATTAGAAAAAAAGCAATTAAGTTAGAGCAAGTAAGAAAGAATAAAATTATTTATATAAATAAAGTAAAAAAGTAACACAAAACCTGACCTAAATAGAATGAAAAGCATCAGCAAAGATATGATTAAGATTATATATTAAAAAAAAGAAAGATAATTAAGTTAGAGCCAGTAAGGAAGAATGGAATTATTTATATAAAATAAAATAAAGTAAATAAAGTTAACGTGAAATCTGATCTGAACAGAACGAAGAGCCTCAACAAAGACATGAGTTTTAAAAAAAAACCAAAAAGATAATTAATTTAGAGCCAGTAAGGAAGAATGGTTATATTTATACAAAATAAAATAAAGTAAAATAAAGTAATGCGAGACATGGCCTAAACTGAACAAAGAGCGTCAGAGAAGACATTATTCAGATTGTATATTTACAATCCGAATAATGTTTTCTCTGACGCTCTTCGTTCTGTTCAGGTCAGGTTTCGCATTACTTTATTTACTTGATTTTATATAAATAATTCTATTCTTCTTTACTGGCTCTAACTTAATTTTTTTATTCTTTCTAACATATAATCTGAATCAGTCTTAGCTAACACTCTTTGTTCTGTTCAGGTCAGATTTTGTGTTACTTTATTTACTTTATTTTATATGAACATAACTTATTCTTCCTTACTGGCTCTAACTTAATTTTTTTTTAATATATAATCCGAATTATTTACTGCTAACGCTCTTCATTTTGTTCATGTTAGGTTTCATATTTCTTTATTTATTTTATTTTATATAAATAATTTTACTCTTTCTTACTGGCTCTAACTTAAATTATTTTTCAATATACAATCTGAATCATCTTTGCTAACGCTCTTCGTTCTGTTCAGCTCAGGTTTCATATTACTTTATTTACTCTATTTTATATAAACATAACTTATTCTTTCTTACCTTAATTTTTTTTTAATATATAATCCGAATCATTTATCGCTGATGCTCTTCGTTTTGTTCATATTAGGTTTTGCATTACTTTATTTACTTTATTTTATATAAATAATTCCAATTCGAATCTTTCATCGCTGATGCTCTTCGTTTTGTTCATGTTAGGTTTTGTATTACTTTATTTACTTTATTTTATATTAATAATTCCACTCTTTTTTACTGGCTCTAACTTAAATTATTTTTCAATATACAATCTGAATCATCTTCACTGACACTCTTCGTTTTGTTTAGCTCAGGTTTCACATTACTTTATTTACTCTATTTTATATAAACATAACTCATTCTTCCTTACTAGCTCTAATTAATTATCTTTTTATTAATATATAATCCAAATCATGTCTTCGCTAAGGTTCTTCGTTCTGTTCAAGTCAGGTTCCGTGTTATTTTATTTACTTTATTTTTATTAAATAATTTTATTCTTCCTTACTAATTCTAACTTTTTTTTTATAATATAAGCACACTGGCAAAATAAATCTAATAGTCAAATAAGTATCTGTAGATCAATTCAACTTGTTAGTGAAACGATTGTCAGTGAAATGATTTTCAGCGAAATAAACTTGTTGGTAAAATAAACATGTCGGTGTAATGAGTATTAGTGAATCAATTTCCGGTGAACTAAACCTGTTGGTAAAATAAACTTGTCGATAAAATAAACTTGTCGGTGAACTAAAATGTCAGTTAATCAATTGTCAGTGAAATAAACTTGTTGGTGAACTAAAAGTCAGTATATTAATTGTTAGTGAAATAAAATTGTCTGTAAACTAAACATGTCAGTGAATTAAATATCGGTGTATTTATTGTTGGCAAAATAAACATGTCGGTAAACTAAACATGTTGGTGAATTAAACGCCAGCGAATTTATTGTTAGCAAATTAAACTTGTCAGTGAATTGAATGTTGGTGAAATGAGATGTCAGTGAATTGATTGTTAGTGAAGTGACATGCATCCATAAAATTTTAGCCAATTATTGTTAAATTTGTTATACTATTGTACAATGCAGATTATTATAATATAACAGAGTGAAACCTAAGTTACTAGCTAGTAAAACCTGAGTTTATTAGTAAAATCTGAGTTTTTAAAAAAAAATAAGTAAAATCTGAGTTTATTAGTAAAACCTGAGTTTATTAGTAAAATCCAAGTTTCTTAAAAAAAAAAAGAAGATCCGATATAAATAGAGTGAAATCTGCTATTAAACGAAATTTTTCTAAAACTTTGAGTAAAGGTATCTTGACAACTACCTAATCAAATTCAATAAAAATTTTTTTATTTGAATTCTATAAAAGCATAGATTTCAAAAGAAAAAAATTTCATCAAATTTGGTCAGGTGATTATCAAAATATTTTCGTTCAATTTATAGAAAAAATCAAAACGTCTATCAAAATAGAAGCTGCACCAAATTTTTTTCTAAAACTTTGAGCAAAGATATCTTGACAATCACCTGATCAAATTCGATGAATATTTTTTTATTTGAATTCTATGAAACCATAAAATTCAAATAAAAAAGTTTTATGCAAATTTGATCAGGTGGTTGTAAAGATATCTTTGCTCAAAGTTTTAGAAAAAAATCTGGAATCTAGCACAGCTTAGACGTTTTGATTTTTTCTATAAATTGAGTGAAGATATCTTGACAACCACCTAATCAAATTTGATGAAAATTTTTTTATTTGTATTCTATAAAACCATAGATTTCAAATGAACAAATTTAATCAAATTTGGTCAGGTGGTTGTCAAAATATCTTCACCCAAAGTTTTAGAAAAAATCAAAATATCTATCAAAATAGAAGCTGTACCAAATATTTTCTAAAACTTTGAGCAAAGATATTTTGACAACCACCTGATCAAATTTGATGAAACTTTTTTTATTTGAATTTTATGGTTTTATAGAATTCAAATAAAAAATATTCATTGAATTTAATCAGGTGATTGTCAAGATATCTTTGCTCAAAGTTTTAGAAAAAAAATTTGGTACAGCTTCTATTTTGATAGACGTTTTGATTTTTTTTTATAACTTTGAGCGAAGATATCTTGATAATCATCTGACCAAATTTGATGAAATTTTTTTTTAAAATCTATGAGTTTATAGAATTAAAATAAAAAAATTATCATCGAATTTGATCAGGTGATTGTTAATATATTTTTACTCAAAGTTTTAAAACAGTTTTTGTTTAATAGCAGATTTCACTCTATCTATATCAGATTTTATTTATTTTTTTTAATAACTCAGATTTTACTAATAAACTTAGGTTTTACTAATAAACTCAGTTTTTACTTATTTTTTTTAAAAAAACTCAGAATTTACTAATAAACTTAGGTTTTACTAGCTAGTAACTCAGGTTTCACTCTGTCATATTATAATCTTTGGAAAAAAATACCATATATAAAAAAATTACAAACTGTAATATATTTTAATATTCTTCTTATATATATTTATTAACTTTTTCTAACATAATTTATAGTTGCTCACAAAAAACAAAACTAATGCATTATTATAAAAACTTAGTTTGAAAAAATAAAAAAATATTTTATTATAAAATTGGTTTATAGCAACAAATTAATATAATATTATCTAATTGCTTTTATTGCAATTTTTTTAATTACCTCTTTACTAGCAAAGCTGCCAAAACTTTTCACTTCTTAATAAAATTTTTTATTCTGCTATATTAGAGACTATAAATAGTTCAAACACAGATATATTTTTTATTCAACAAGACAGCCTAGTACAACTAATTATCACCTACTTGTATTCAATTTATCTTGAACTTTCTATACTCTTATTTACTAAATTCTACTCTTAAAGATCTTATTCCAATGCTCTAATTCAAGTAATATAGTTGTTTAATCTATTTTACAAGCAAGTATCATGTCTATTGGAAAAGAACAAATAATATTTATTCTAAACCAACTATACTAAAACACAATAGCAATATACTCTTTATACCAAGCTCTGCTAGTATAAATAAACATTTTTAGTTGATTCTGTAGTCTTTCGACCAACTATATTCTAATTCCAATATCTGTTCACTAATTGGCCAAGCCCTCTATAAAATCAGTATTTGGTCCACTATATTAGTCATTTCAACCAAGTATATTTCAAATATTAAATTTAAGTGAGTCTTAACTTCTCTAGTAGGTTTAGGTCACAGATAAATTAGTCCGAGCCTATATTTGTCTTTGTACAATTTAAGTAGTTTATATAGATTTTATGTAATTACTTATATAAATTACCCAAATAAAAATATACAAATAAAATAAAATAAAAAATAAAAATTTGAGTCTCAATTCCATACAATTGACATTAAATATATAATAGTTAATTAATAGAGCAATGTAAAATAAATATAATTGGACCAAACCAGCTCTAACCATGTATGAAAGATTTGAGTCTTAATGAACTAAGACAAAGTTACAATCTGTCGAATTGAGTCTTGCAGAACTTATTAAAGTTAAAGTCGAATTCAAAAAAAAACCTTTGATACATATAATACTTTATACTTAATAATTAAATTTCATGTGTTTATATATATTTAAAATCTTTAGAGTGTTATACTGAATTTTCTGTGATATACTAATAATTAAACAGTGTTGCCATGCCTAAAGTTAGCCTAAAATTACTTGTTAACACGTGCAAGATGATCTAATTTCAGGGGCTAATTTCAGTCAAGTGCAATTTCATGCACCCAAAATTATAACATCAGGCAGTGTCAACTTTAGGCACAACAGTGTGATGCCGAAAATTTAACAAAATTTAGAGTTACACAACTAACTATGCCACCCAGCCACTAATTACTTCCAAAGGTATTAATATCGTCACCATTACCTAATAGAACAGAAATTACAGGAAATATAATTTGAGAAACATATTTATTTTACAGTGGCAAAATTTGTGCATCACATGGAAATCAAAAATCTAGAAAAATGCCAATACATGATTGGCTAAAATTATTTTTAACCAATCACAGATTTGCATTTTATAGATTTCTTATCACTGATCACAGTAATTTGAAAAGTACTGTAAATATGCTACTTGATTATACACAATTATAAACTCTATAGAAATTATATTTTCCTGTTTTGCATTACCTGTATATAATATACAAACAAGTTGCACACATAAAGTTAGGAATATTTAATTTCACTCCTTATATTTTATCTTTATAAGGTGTATAATTGTGGTTTTCAGATTTTATGAACCATGTGCTCGTCCTTAGTAGTAATTATTTTTTGTTAGTTGATCCTATTTATATATAAAGAGATTGATGTTTTTAGATTTTCTTCACTATATAAAAATTGGTTGCATGTATACATATTTGCGTGAAAATTTTAACTGACAAAATCAAAGCAATTTCTCGTTCTTTAAATTTAAATTGGCGAAATTTTATATTTAAAACAACATTGATACGTTCTTCTTACAATATCAAATAATTATAATCTAATAATAAATGCTGTTACAGCTATAATATGTACATCATTGATAATTACCTTTTTAAAAGGTTTAAAAATCAAAAAAGAGCATTTTCATTAATTAATCTTTTTGAAGATTTTATTTTTCATCTATTATTACCAGTATTTATTTTTTTATTAATTCTATGAAATGGCACAGCATTATGAATATCATCCTTTTTATCAATACAGTATTTGAAATTATTATAATAATTTTGTTGTTTTTCTGTTTCATCCCAATTTACATTTGTTGCAATACTTCTGGAAGTGGCATCCAGATGCGAAAAAAAGATAAAAAAGAATATTATTTTTTAAAATTTATATTTTATTTTTTCTTTTTGTCTTAATGGGATTTCAATAATGGAGCATACAATATTTATCAATGGTGATAGTCCTCACTTCTCTTTTAACTTTATAGACTTGTTTTTTTTATCATGAATACACGCATTGCAAAACACCTTTGAATCTAAATGTGATGTCTATAATACATCAGCAAATATAATTTATACAGAATAATTTTTGTTGTATCTCTTATAAATTTAACGATTTTTTGTTTATATATTTATTTCAAAACACCAAAGGACCAGAAATGTTATGAAATCTGGGATTTTTAAAAGTGGTAAAAAATCCTTAACTTTGCTTTATTATTGGTTTAATTATCTATCCAGCTATAGCAATAGGATGTTTAGTTGGTAATTACCCTGTTATTACAAATTTGTCTTTGCTTATCTAATAATAGATTAGCTGTGATAAACCTGAAAAGACAAATTTAATATCTTATTATTTGAACTACTGTATTATTTGTTTATGGATAAAATAATAAGAATTGATATTGGTTTAGATGATTTTTCAAAAAAAAAAAAACAACAAAAATAACTAACCGAGTAAAGGGTGTAGAAAAATAAAATAATAATAGATAATAAAAAAAAAAAGCATTAAAAAATCAAAAAGATGTATATGCAAAAACATTAGATGCGACGCTATTTTGTAGTGAAAAAGATGAAAAAAATAAAATAATGAGAATTGATATTGGTTTAGATGATTTTTCAAAAAAAAAAAACAACAAAAATAACTAACTGAGTAAAGGGTGTAGAAAATAAAATAGTAATAGATAATATAAAAAAAGCATTAAAAATCAAAAAATGTACAGTATGTGCAAAAATATTAGATGCAATGCTATTTTGCAGTGAAAAAATGAAAAAACTAAAGAGTTAATAGCTACAATAAAAGATTAAGAAGAGAGGTTGAAAGTCGTAAAAATGAAGTTGATGAAGTTAACAATGATTTATAAAGATGAAAATCACGAAAATGAAAATAGTGAAGAGAATGAAAGATAGTAGTTTACACTAGGGTTGCATCGGTCCTGAAAAAGACCGGTCCAGGACCGGTCCCGGACCGGGACCGATAAGGACCGTGGGACCATTAAAGGACCGGTCCTTGTAAACATAACTGTGATATTCGTATCACCCAATCAAATTTCTTGATCAGGTGTAATGTAGATCATATGATGTTTGTTTACATCTGACAGTAAATAATTACGTCATTTTTAGCCAATAAAATCTTATGCATTAAGATTGACGTAATCATTAAAGGACCGTTATGGGACCGAAGGACCGGACCGGACCGGGTCCATAAACACTATGATAACGGTCCAGGGGAGACCGTCCCAAATTAGGAAATAGTCGGGATGATCATTACACAATTCATTAAAGTTTTTTTATACAGTTTATAATACCTTTTCGTGAGGTCATCGTGGCTTATTCGCATTATGAAATGTGATCAAATTAGTATACAAACTTGTGGCTTTCATATTGTACTTTAATAAAATAGTTTGATTCAAGTTGATTTACCAGATATTTAAATCGGAACTAATAGTATTATAAAACATATAAAAAAAATTTTTTTATCAATTGTGTAATGACCGGGTGACTCAGGTAATCGTTTCCTAATTTGGGACGGTCTCCCCTGGATGATAACGGTCCTCTTAGGGACCGGACCGGACCGGACCGGACTGATGCAACCCTAGTTTACACATTTGCTTAAATCTTATTGTAGATAGTATAAAGAATTTAGAATAATCATTAGAGAATGAATTATAATGGACTAATGATCTAAGGGCGTTTTCAAGTAAAAATCTAGATGCGATTTTATGGCATTCGAAATAGGCACAATAGTTATAACTATTTATGTAATATTTTGGAAATGTTATTGAAGTATGCTCAAGTACAACTGTTATCGTGGTTGGTTAATGATCGCGACTTTGCTTAATTGCTAAGATGAACCAAAATAAGGACCTCAGACCAATGCTTGATCAACTATCGCTCTTTGTGGTTTATTAAATAAATATCTTTAAAAATTTTTTAACCTCCATAAGACGTACTTTTATTCAGAAATTTTTAAAATACCCGGTTACATTTATTACCTTTATTATCTCTATTGCTTATTTATGTATTTACAATTTCCCATATATTATTATCAGGGTTGGCACAGACCGTCAATGGTCAAGCTTGACCAGACCAGTTGGACCAATTTGACCAATTGGTCAAATTGGTCAAAAAAATTTAAATATGTAATATATACATATGCATATACATTTATATATATATTTTATTTCATGTACTACATTATTTATTTAATATACTAGACAATTTGACCAACAAATTTTTGGTCGGCCAATGATTTGACCAACCTGTAATTTATTAAACTTAACATAATATGTCATTGAAAAAATTATTGTTGAATTTTCTAATGTTCTTTTGTTAAAAAAAAACTCTTAATAATGAAAGATAAAAAATATAACAATAACATTGTACGTTAGTGTCGATAACGAATTTTCATAATAAAATGTATGAAACTGCTTGAGAAATAACAATTTGCTTTGATAAATATAAGATTTTGATAAACCAATGCAAAAAAAAGGTGGTTGGAGAAAAAATTGGTTTTTGACTGAGTTATAAGCTTATAATCTTTTTTTCTATTTAAAATATATTTTTTTGATGCAATTGAAAATACCTTCTGCTAATTCTGTAATAAAAATTTAGTTCCAGATACGTTTCTTACACAACACATTTTGACTTATTGATTTAGGCACTTGAGAACGCCTTAATTCAATAAGTGAGAATAAAAATTCTTATTAATGGAATTATTCGTGTTCATAATTATATAATACTTCATTAAATTTATTTTTTACGACAAAAAGTTTAAAACTATTGCTAAAGACTAATTAGGTATTAGAAAAAATTAATCAATGCTCATATGATATACTATATATGCGATTTCTGATTTATCAAGATTTATCATCAATTTGAACGTAATCTGATTGTTTAGCCAATCGTTTCATAACCTTTCTCAACCTTTTATCATATTTACCCGGAAGATGATGTAGTAGAAAATTTTTTCGTAAAGCAATATCTGTGAATGACTCTTGTGTAGATTTTTCACATAATATTTCTCTTAATAAAGGATTGTGAGGATCTCGTTTTTTATATAAATAGTATATTGTACCGGGGATATATAATTTTTGTTCACGTGAACTGGATACTAAATTTTTGTGATAGTCATCAATGGATGCCATTAATGCAGAAAGTTTATCTTTTGAAGACATCTGAAATAATATCATTTATTTTATAAAAATTATTAGAGCAAAAATATAAATAGAATAAAAAAATGGCAAATATATGTATATATGATATATATATAATTTGTTACCTTTTTATAGTTATCATCCTTTAATTCGTTAACCACAAATTTAATCAATTCTTTAAAGTTCATAAAACTTCCATAACTTAATCTTGGGACAACATCATTCTCATTCACAAAATTATCGATATAAGACTTAGTTTCATTTCTAGATGCAATATCAAGCGAACAACATGGAGGGGGTGCAAAACTCCAAGCATGAATATCGATTCCATCTTCAATTAAATCTTTGCATCGTTTTCGTAAAAGTAATGTTACAAGACATGATACGGCAGCACCTAGTGAATGACCTATGACTTGTATTGAATTGACTTTAAATTTTTTTACTGCGACTCGAATATCTTTTAAAGATTTTCTAACAAGATATTGCGCACTACGAAACATTCCACGATGAACAAATCCATTTTTCCACGGTTCATAATACGCCAATACATCGGTGATAATATCTGTAGCACTCTAAAGAAATTTTTTTTTTAAATTAAAAGTTAGTCTATTTTATAAATGTTAAAAATTTTATGAAAAAAACAAAATTTTACCAATGTTCCCCGAATAGATATTATAATAGAATTTGTTTTTGGATCTCTGATTATCATGTAACTAGGTACAGAAACTGACGAATGTCCAAATTCCCAACAAATAATATCATCTTTACTAATACCAAAATAATCTTGAATCGTCTTTCGGTCAGAATTCATCCTAACAGCATCTTTTAATACCATATAATATTATTGAGTAATGTAATAATAATGTTTTTTTCAAAACATAAAATTAATAACACAACATACTTTTTGGCGCCAAAGTATATCCATATCCAAACACATTAAACATAAAGGAACCCTGATTAAATAAGCATTATAAATAAATAAGAATTCGATTATGATTTATATAAAATTAAAAGAACATGCGTACATATGATGCTGTACAAAATTTTAAATAATATGTGGCTTTTTCTAATTTATCCAAATCTTTAACTAAATCTCCTGTAACATGACTATCGTTAGTAAAGAAAAAATATATATATATTTTTTTAATTAATAATGAATCAAAATTCAAATTTAATACAAAAAATATAAAAAAAATAAAATAAACATTACTTTGGTTTTTGATTATAATATTTTTCTAACATAATAAAAGCTTTTATAAACTCTAATTTTGATAACTTCCATCCATGACCGTAAAACCCTCTGAAAAGGGCCATTAATTCATTAATTGAATTCATGGTCTTTTTACTTAATAAGAAATTAAATATACTAATAGATTTTGCTTCTGGACGCATTATAAAATTAAGATGATCTTGTTCATTATCTTCTTCATTAGCTTCTTCATTAACTTCTTCAATTCCGTCTAATTCATCAATTCCATGAATAATCATAGGTAATGTTTTATTTCGCATGTATGATGCGCGATATAACACCGATGTTAAGGGTGGTTCATTACGGAAATGAGATCTTATACTTATTTGGACCGTACCAACTTCATAAGGATGTAATAATTCATTATTTTCGATAGGAAAAGTCCTATACGTAGATTAGCAATTTGAATTAGTTGTATACGATAAAAACAAGCATATTTAATAATATATATATTTTTTATTTATTTGTAATTTTTTTTTACCCTTCAAATTTAGATCGATTTAAAATAGCTTGTCTTAAAACATTCAACTTAACGATAGCACGTCCAACCATTTTTTTTGTATTTAACAAAGATTCATAGATATAAAAATCCAATTTTAACGTATCGAAAATCAGTGAATGATAATTAAAAGGGAAAAGAAACGTGTTTTCCATTTGTTTTTCAAAAGAAATGTCTGGTTTCGTTTGATGATAGGCAGATTGAGTTGAAAGATGAATTGATTTCTTGACATTAGATTTCATTATATTGAAATCAAATTGTAAAGATTTTATGCTGACAAGAATTTGATCTAGTTGAATGGAAATATAAAATATTCAAGTTAATAAATAGAATAACTTTTAAAATTCGTAAAATTAATATCTACCTGGAACATCAATTTTTGCTTTATAAATGAATAGATTAATATGGTTATTAATTACAGTAATTAAACAGTCGGCACATATTAAATAATGATAATAATAATAAAAATATCCACTATACGTTGCATTTGATTCTCTGTAGTTTGTGTTACGAAAGAGCCTTCAAGAATATCTTTAGCTTGTTCTTCGATAGAGCTTTCAAGATTATCTTTAGCTAGTTCTTCAAAAGAGCTTTCAAGATTATCTTTAGCATCTTTGAAATAATCAAAGTTAAAGTTTAAATAATTTAAAAGGATCTAATTCGTTAGTTAAAATATTTGGAAATTTTTGAATTGAAATTGTACCTTGGTATAATTCTGAACCAGTATCAATGCTACTATGAATGCTATTATGATTTTGGCTTCATGTTATTTAAGTTAAATATAATCAATTCAATATAATATATAAAACGGATTGGTTAATTATAACGGTTTCATTTTTCCGAAAAGCTGTTGCATAGTTATTAACTTTTAAAACAAATACTTGCTACTATTTTGTTCATCAACTGAAGTTTCTGTTATTATATGAACTGCATGTCTTTTATTTTGTAAAGGTATTCTCCTTCCGGATTCATCAATTTTATAAGCACACCTGCTATTAATTCTTACATTATCACTATTAAAACGATTGAGAAATTCTTCCAAATTACAATCAGTGGTCTCTGTTAAAGCATTTCTAGTTAATGACCCTGAATCATTTGAAATATTTTCACTGGATAAAAAAGGTTCTTCAAAAGAGTTATCACTTTGTTGACTAAATTCATCAGATATGCTCTTAATTGATGTAGACATATTTCATGATAGATTATTTAGTTAACTATGCTAGTACAGGATTAGAACAAAAAAAAAAACCTATCTATATTTAAAGATTCAAATTCTCTAAATTCAAATTACAACGAACGAAAAAACTAGGTCCATTTGTTAATTGTGTATTTATTCGACTATTACAGTATTAGGACTGAAATCTTCTCTATACGCGTCTGCACGGAACACCTGAAAAGGTTAGACAAATTCTATGACAACATTAATATTGTGCGAAAGTCTGAACTAATTAATCAATGAAATCCGGAAGATCGGTGCTTATTTTATGTTATAATAATGTTTAAATGGATTTTTTCATATAAAATAAAATTAGTCTTTCATTTTGCTTATAATTTCGGAATACCGTATAGATTTGACTTAACTAAGTTAGTGAAAATATAATATATAAAAACTTAATTTTATTAGAATTGATTTACAAATTAATTAAAGGTGAAATCTTACATATGATTACTAACTTCAATCTATTTAAATTTAATTATTTATTTTCTATATTTACTTGTACATAATTGACAAATAAGTGACGTATTTTGAAAATAAATAGGATTTTTTAAATAGTATTTTTACTATGTTGAATTATAAATCGGAAAAATAAAATAAGATTCACAGATTTTAATTATGAAACCCCCTAATATTTCTTTCTTAATAATAATTAAATCAAACAATATTGAACACATTTACCAGAAGGGTAACTTGATTGAAAATTACCGGGATAAAATATGTTAACGTCAAGTCTATAAAATATTTTCAAGAATATGTCGTACTGTATTTACCAAGTGATTATCCACTTCACGTTTTATAATTAAAAAATAGTTAAGATTTACGGTATATTTCAAGTATTTGAGACTTCATACTGAATTAACAATTTATATAATTTACAGCTGATCGGTGATTACGTCTTTTGATTGGTGTGTTAGATACCAAATGATTTACTATTGGCCAACTAAATAAGATTTTTAAAAATTTGTCGATCTATTTAATAATAATAATAATAATAATAAAATCATTATAGTAATTTTATAATAAAAATCATGTATTTTTAAAATGGTCTAACTCAATTCTGTAACTTGTAATAGTAGGGGATTTCAAAGTTAAAATCAGAGAAATATATTTTATTTTTCCGATTTATAATAAAACATAGTAAAAAATGTTATTGAAAAAATCCTATTTATTTTCGAAATGCGTCCTTATTTATTTCATTGAAACCCACCAGTGTATAAATATTGCGATTTTAAAATTACCGTAAAATACTAGGGTGGTAACTCAACTAAGTAAATCAAAATTATGTCAGCAATACTAATAATTTTACTATGATCAGATTTTAATCAGTGAATTTAAAATAATCGATTAAATATCATATTACACATATTTAATTAATAAGCAACGCACAAAATTCTAAAGAACCCGCCTTGATATTGCACTTAATTTTCTAATTTCTTTTAATTGAAAACTCTTCACCGAAGTCATCTCTAAAAAGTTACGCTCGATTTTTTGCAAAAATTCTATTAAAGTTTCGACTTGTACGTTTAAATTCTAATTTTTTTTTTTTACGTTTTATAAGACGAACATTAAAATTTATATGTTAGTAGAAAATCCGAAAGCGTAACTTTATTCTCCAATATTTAATAAGTTACTTGTGAAAATTTCAAAGTAATTCATTGGGTTTTCATTAAGTTGCGTTGTTTTAAACTAATCAATTTTAATAAATTGATATCGATATATCGATATCAGATTATAATTAAAATTGATTTTCATTCGTGTAACGTGAAAAATCTGCAATAGAACAAATTCTATAGTTTGCTCACATAATTTTGATTTACTTAGTTGAGTTACCACCCTAGTATTATACCTATGTACCCGGATATAAATCACCGACTGGCTCTTAAAACTGGTGGAGGATACACGCCATGGGGGATTTTACGGTATGTTATGATATGTTAAAACTATGTCGCAACTTAATCGTTTAAATAACTAATAAAAATTTATTATAATTTATAATTTTAAACAAAATAATACTGTAATAAAATAAATAGAAAAATATCTCAATAAATTTTTTAATAAATTGATCGACAAAATTTTAAAATTCTTGCCAATCATATAGTGCTGCACTATGATACGTAGTAAATCATCTGGTACCAGTCTACCAGTCTTTAATTATGTTTCAATGTCAAGCTTACATGTAATTTTACAGGTAGATTAGTCATGTCACAAAAAAAATTGGTGCCATGTGATCTACGAGCCATTTAGACTACATTCCTGTATTCGAGAGAACCTTTTGTCCGATTCGGCAAAATTAATACCGAATACAGGGAAAGACCCTGCGTGCAGGGGATTTGCCTGCACACGTGATGATCAATGCATTTATTATTGCTCTGACATCATAAGATAAAATCAAAAAAAAAAAAAAATAATTTGAATCAACCCCATCCGGATACTTATGCAGTTAACTGGATATCCGGATACTATACGGGTCAGATTTCAAAAGGGTATCTGTGGGCCAGTAAAGTACATTTGACGTTTTGTGGACATTTTGGACATTTTTCAAATTAAAATTACTTAAAATTTATTAAGATTATCTATTTTAATTTTTTTAAAAAATGAATCCAGCACCTAAAAAAATATATAATTATATATTTATTAAATTAATTTATTATTTATTTAAGCCTTGGACATAGGCTTGGACAGTTTTGGACAATCTTGGACGTTGGACAAAAAACATAGTTTGGACTAGTGATTTGAACCGGTTGGGCTATAATCGGTTAACTGACCCGAACCGAATAAATTTCGGGTAACCGGTTGAGCAAATGTTTAATCGGTTGACCCATACAACCGGTTGAGAATCGATAATCGGTTGATCCGTACAACCGAGAATCGATAATCGGTTGACAAAATGTAAGGAATGAGCAAAGGTTCCGAAAAGTTCCGAAAAGAAAATGAATGAACAAAAGAATAAAGGTCCGATAATTCCCGAAAGTAAAACGTGAAATAATCTTAATCGGTTGACATCAAATATTTCGGTTCGGTTAACCGATTAACGAATTTTTCTCGGCTCAAATCACTACTCGGTTTAGCCAGTTAACCCGAATAATTCGGTTGACCCGGGCCAACCGAAATAATCTCGGTTAACCGATTATGCTCGGTTATGTCGGGTCGGTTAACCGATTGACGATTTTGTTACCCGGTTCAAGTTACACGTCTAATTAGGGTGGTAACTCAACTAGTAAATCAAAACTATGTCAGCAGTATTAATGATCAGATTTTAATCAGTGAAATTAAAATAATCGATTAAATATCATATTGATATATATTTAATTAATAAATAATGCACAAAATTCTAAAGAAAACACCTTGAAATAACACTTATTTTTCTAATTTCTTTTAACTAAAAGCTCTTCGCAAAAGTTATCTCTAAAATTTACGCTTGATTTTTCGCAAATATTCTATTAAAGTTTCGACTTGTACAGTTAAGATCTAATTTTTTTTTTATTTTTTTCACTTTAAAAAACTAATGAAATTTAAATTATTTATAAGATGAACGTTCAAGTTTATATGTTAATAGAAAATCCGAAAGCGTAACTTTATTCTCCTATATTTAATAAGTTACTTGTAAAACTTTTAAAGTAATTCGTTGGGTTTTCATTAAGTTGCGTCGTTTTAAATAATTAATTTTACTAAATATAATTAATTTGTAAAGTATAACAATTAAATTTATTAAATTGATCTTTGTGTAAAATTACTAATACTGCTGATATAGTTTTGATTTACTATTTGAGTTACCACCCTAACGTTTAATGTACAATACTGGTCTGTGGTATTCACGAGTATCCGCAAACTTGTGACATCATAAAATAGCATCACCGGAATTTATGAAATTTGTTTTTTCCATTATAATTATTTATTACTTTGATTAAATGATGTTATTTGTGTTAATAAATGCTAGTAACTAAATTTATTGATACTTGAGAATTCAATTGAGATAAATGCCTATAGTAAATAAAGTGGATAAAATAAAATCAATGAGATATATTATATACCACAATAGCCACTAAATAAACAAATAAACTTAAATGCTATAATTACCAATAAAATTAACATTAATAAACTTAAACATTATATCAACCACTAAACTAACAACGATTAACTTTGTGAAATTTGATCGTAAATAGAATAGCTAAAAATCAATACTTATTTTAAACATTCTAAAATCACTGAATTATTACTGTTTGCAATGTAATGTCTCTTTGATCAAATTTGTAGAGATCGCAGCTTACCTATACAATGACCTGATTACGTATTGTCCGATTGTGCGATTATACAAAATGTTTTTTTTTTTAATACAGTAAGCATAGTTATGGAAAATATGAAAATTATTTATATTGAATTTTTGACCAAAACATGACAATCAGGTAATTGTATAGGTGAACTATAATCTAATAAATTTGATCAAAGATATTTTGCAAACAGCGATAATGCAAATAAATAAAATTCATGAAGTACTATGCAACTGTAAACATTTATACACATAATCCACTAATGTTCTCTATACTTACCAACTACATAAAGTGTTGCTCTCTATGATTTGTACCGGGGTAACCACATATCAAATTTACGAATGACGTATGTCAATTTCGAAATTTCGAAGCAACATTAAGTTAACGCAAAACGTGCATAATGTCCAGACTGTCCAGTAAAAAGCAATTGATTAAGAAAATAAATACTGAACAATATAAATTAAAAAATTTTAATTAAAAATTATTAACAAAAAATAAACTAAATAATTAGATAATAAAATATATATAAAAAACTTCGATTATATTTTTTTTTTAAAAAAAAAAAACCTTCGATTATTTCTTTAGATAATTATTTCTTTTTTGCAAAAAAAAATAATAATTTCCATGTATTGACATGCACAAATTACATTAATTTTGATGGGATTAGGTGCATTGAAAAAAATTCTGTTATCGGGCTTTCAATTATATTTATCTGTTATGATAATACCGGATTTAATCTATTTGATTTATTAGCAATTGTGTTGGTACAAAATATAATTGAAATCCAATGACAGGTTTTTCCTTGACGCACTCATAATGTTGTAAACATTTCAAAAAGTATTTTATAGACGGATATCATTAGTAAAAAAATATAACTTGTGCTGTAATTCTGCAATTATAATGTAATCATCACGATCAACTTTGATTTCTTGATTTATCTAATAATCTTATTCTATAGCCAACATTTCTTAAACCTTTCTTTGCACAAATAGGTAGTTCACTAATTTTATTTTTTTAATGCACGGTTATCAGGATTTTTAGTTATGAGATCCATTCATGTTACAAATATTCGTTTCATAGACTTATTAGTTCATAGACAATTAATTTACATTTAAGCTAATTTTACAGATAATTAATTCACCGAAAGCTCGCCTTAAACCTATTAGTAAAATGAATTGTCTACAAAATGATTCTTTTGTAAAATAACTTATTAGTAAATTGATGTTTGTGAACTAAGATGTTTATGAAGTGAGAGTACCATAGTTATGTACATACTAGAATATATAAACAATTGATCTGATTATTAAGATTAACATTAGGATCAAAGACATAATTCTGAATTTTTGACTATTAGGATTAACATGCGACTTCAAAAGCATTAACACCTAACTAGATGTGTAATACTAATACAATTTGAAAAAGTAGGTAGCTTAATTGATAAATTTTAAAATAGAATTGCATTAATTAACATTTATTATATTAGGATCATGCCACCTAGCTAATTCTTTTTGATAGCAATTTAGTTTATTTTCTAAATTTTTTTTTATAAATATGCCAATAGACATTGGACATACACCGTACTTACACTGGACAATTCGAAATGTCAGTGTCCAGTAAAAAAGCAATGGATATATAGGTTGTCCAACTTTGCGTTATAGTAAACACAGAAACTTTTAAAATAGACAATGCCAATTATATGCCAAAGTCGTGGTAATTTTGAATGTTCATATTCATCGTCTATCACTATTGTTTGGTCTTTTTTGAAACCATAATTGAATAACATAAAATTGTTTTTTTTTTTTTACTATGAAAGCTTTTTTGAAAGGACAGTAAGCATTTGATTACAATAAATTACAATGTACTATACGAATTATTGTGCCTTTCAAATGATTGTAACATATAAGCTTCTTTAAACCTATCTGTTATACCCGTCATTATTATTATTACTGTATTATTATAATTGCCACTTTTCTAACGATTCCTCAGCATATACTAATTTTTTTACAGTAGTATAGTATATTTAATTTTGCCAACTAGGTAAAAAGGTTGGTTTATTCATTTAATTTTTAGCCGATAGACAATATCTCACTAATTTTCTGTTCATTTTTGAAGTTATTTTCGAATTTTACAGACTAGTAGATTCAAATGGTCTTAAATATTAGTATAATTGAAAAAAATACCCAATATTAGAATTTCGATAATATTAAAACTGGATATAAAAATTATTTGATACATTTTTAGCCAATCAAAGGCTTGTGTTTTGATATTAAATTCTAGATTCCCGATTTCCAGATTTTCAGATGAATGAAATTTGATGATAGAAAAAGCACAATATTTTTTCATAAAAATAATATAAAATGGGGATTTTAAATCATAAAAAAGTTCTGGCGTCAAATAATAATTAGGTTTGAGTTGAAGCAAATCATTAATATTCGAGATTTTTTTTTTTTTATTAAAGAGCATTATTTTTAAAAAAAATGAAATCAAGGCATGATTTTTTTTCGTTTGATTAATTGATATGAAACTTTGGTAACTAACAATATCTCAAGAGCAAATAATATTTCGGCGATCGGATGTCCGACCAGCGATCCGAGGTGGTAAATGGGGCATGGTCGAGATTTCATCATGTGAAATCCGAAACATGCTGCTTCCTAATCGTTGGATTATCACTTAAGGTGTTACTATCAGACGGGAGAGATCAGACCACAACATCAGAATAGTCTCAGGATAGTAAACGGGATATTAGGATGATGAATATTCTTTATTATGAGAAGGTTCAAAAGGGCATACGATTCTCATCTTTATTAAAGGTCTTTAGCTATTCCTTAAATACATGATTTCGAATATACATTTATGCATTTATATTCATACTAACTAATCTTGAATGAACGTATTCATATTATATAATAACCTCCGACTATCATTTTTATGGTGTAACAACGGCAATTCTGCCGCTTATTAATGACTTTCTTTGCTTCTTCTCGTAATTCGTCGGGGTTGTTTTGTTTAGGCATCTTCCTGTGCATTGGAGTAGGAAATTTCCGTTGCCGACACGTAATACTTTTTTTATTCGTCTAGATTCGTTTTAACATAAATTTAGGATATGATATGAAAAGCATTTAGGCGAAAACTACTAGCACCAATTTCACGTGACTTGTGTACACAATGTGGACGAAGTTGGTTATCGGTCGTTGAGACGTAGACAGTGAACAGTTGTAGAAATCGCCAACATTTCTGATAAATAAATATTCACTTACATTGTAAGCACTTTTGCACTGCACAACATTCTGCGCAATGTTGATACCTGGTAAGTTTTGTTTGGTTTCGATTACGCAGATTATTTTCATCATTCTTGAGTAATCGACGCTCTATGAGATTCGACCCCGTAATTTCTAACCATGGCCGTATTCAGGATGACGGACATTGCTTCATTATTACCTACGATAGGGTCCATACGCCTTATTTTTGGAAAATCATATCCATGCGATATTTCATGCAAGAGAATAATTTGTGCTGTTTCAAGGATAGATTTTCCTCTCCAATATTATAGTTAGCTAGGATTTTAAATGGAGATATTAAATTTGTTAATTAATTCCACATTCGATATATTATTCATAACCTATATTTAAAATCTTTCATAGGTAATTTACCAGGTCTGAGCTGAGGAATGGCCGTGATGCTTTGATCTCATCCGATACTTCTTTAGAACTTCCCCAATGCCACGGTAGGAATAGAACAAGGATGTATATTGCGCTTTCCCCTTAGAACGAGGGGTATTTTCCTTGTCTTTTATGTTTTCTATGATAATTCATAATGAGTTGTAGTTAATATCATATCATCCATCGTAATAAAGGTAATGCGCTCATTATTGATGTAAGAAAGGCTCATATCCTTTATTAAAAAAATTAAGCACTTCTTCTTCAGTAAATCGATTTTTTTACCCCATCAGGAACAGTACCAACGATCTATATGCTTTCTTTTTTCTTATTTTTGAGAACAGCTATATCACTTTGTAATTTTTAATACTGTATTATTCATGTAATATAAAAAGATTTACCTTTAGACAAAAGTTATTACGAAACTTTCTTTGTATTTTTATAAGTTTCGATTTTTTTGTTGAAAATAAACCGAAATTTTAAATCACGTTGTGCTAGAATTAATTGTTTGTTATGAGAGCCGATTAAATCGATGTTTTGTCATAATAGTCTGATTTCTTACAAAGAGAAAAAGCAAGAGAAAAAATGTTTTAAGTAAATTTCATCATTCTTCGTCAAGGTAATCCCTGGAAAAATTTTTTTAAAGATTTGAAAAGGGGCTAATCTACTAAAATACGTGTATAAAATGGGATTAACCAGATATTATTAAAGTACGATGTGAAAGCCACAAAATTTGCTAGACTTTTTAGTTCTAAATTGAATTTTATTATAAAAAAATGCGAGTCACAAATGAGCCACCTGGTAAAGACTATTATCAATAAATCGTGTAACCATATCGGAACAATTTCCTAATTTGGGACGGTCTCACCTGTTAACTGATAAAACTTTATCAACATTTTCTTTTATTAGTACGTACGTACGTACGCGATCAAAAAATATTCTTCCAATAGTACATCCAATAAATTCCGAAAATTCCCCTCCTGTGACCTTACATTATTATACATATCGATATATATAATATATATAATATTGTATTATATATATGTTATGGGTTCGGAATTTTTATATAAAACCATCATTTTAGGGTATGAACACCTGTACCCTAACCCTAATTTAACTAGGGAATTCCTTAATTCCGTTCCTATTACGATATATATACAACTGTTAATTCGTGATTCGGCTATAAATAATATAAAATTTTAGGTAAATTAATATATACTGTATATATTATGACCAAATATTGTTGTATCTCTCAAGACCGATATGCATGGTGGACAGGTTTTGTATCAGTATCGAGAGGTTATCAGATTTGAAAACATTAAAACTATTAAATTTATATACCAGGTACTGACTTGATAGATTAATTTTTTATCAGATTTGACAGGTTATCGATTTTGGCAGGAACGGTTTTGGGAGGTTATCTAAAGTATTTATATATTGCTGCATTACCAGGACATATTTCTAATAACCAGATTAATCTGGGTAATCTGGCATAGATCGTGCGATAATATTAAAGATTTGTTAATGAATTAAAAATTATTGTGAAATTGGATACGAGAATCCTTTTTTTTTTTACAATTTTTTTTGGTAAATCAAAGAATATTGATTATATTATGGTAATGAGATACACTAACAAACAAACAAAGAATAATTATGCCAGAATATTGAACTAATATTAGATGAGTTGGAAGATAAACTGCATTGAATGGCTTCGGAACAAAATTAGTCACCAACTAACTAATTTGATTGGCCAATAGTCACATTAGATTAGCCAATCAGATGAATAAATTCCAGTGGGATTTCTCAAAAATCTGGATATCAAGTGGGTTCCAGTCTTCTAGTGAAAACACTGATGTAAATGCTTTATGTTTATCGATTTCGATTCCAATTCCTTAATAATAACAATAACCTACTTGATTAGTCAATTGACTCGACAAAAAAATTATCAATCGATAGTTGATTGAAAAAATTTTACTCAATTATACGCCCTTGATCGAGTATGATTGATCATTGGATCAATTATTGATCAAGCATAAATAGGACACTAACTTATTAACTAAATCTTTTTAGTTCAAATTAGATAGCAAGACAAATTTAACACTCTGCCTTTAAAATAAATAATATTTAAAATTTTTCTTGATCGATCAAAAATATAGCTACTTAATCGATTAATATGATTGATCAATGGTTGATTTATTTTAATCGAATTTATAACATTATGCTCGATCATTAACCTAATTCAATCAATGATTGATCATTATATAATTGAGTCAATCGGCTAAACTTAAGAGATTCTATTATAATCCTTCATGTCTGAGATATTTAATAATACTGAATACCTTTTTTCATCCTTTTCAATTCCAATTTCATATTCGTAACAAAATACCAATCCTGAATTTTCCAAAAGTGGTTTCTTTCCTGCTGATTTTTTATACCAAATAAATGCTTGGTGTTCGTCTCCTTCAGTTCCAAATCCGTGAAGATAATAATTGCCAACTTAAACATTCCATCCGCATGTTCTATTTCATCAGATAAAACGGCAATTTTAGAAAAATCCTTTCTAATTACCGCTTTTGCAGAATTCATGTAGTTCTCAAGTGCTTTATTCTTATAGAATTCAACACCAATTCCTAAATCATAACAATAACCGATTTTATACGTTCCACTAGAATTTCACTCGTTTAATGATTTTTGATACCATTTAAATGCTGTAGTTTATCCTTTTAACACCGATTCCTGATTCATAGCAATCGACATTATACATCCATAAGAATTATTTTATGCTGCTTTTTGATAATAATCGAATGTCAAATTCTCGTCCTCTTCAACATCAATTCCATGCTCATAGCAATAGCCAAGCATGACAGTTTACTTTTTTGTTAAATTTTGCGAAAAACTAAATTGGTTAAAATCGTTTGTAATTTCATCTGATAACATCTTGAATGCAAAGAAAAAAATATACTCGGAAGGAAACACAGCGAAGTGTGATACGTATTTATTATTAATAACAAAAGTTGCACAATATAATTTTTTTAGTTACCGTATTGTTGCAAATAACGGGCATAGGTGTTATTTAGAATAATGGCCCGAATTAAGCTTAATTTAGGCCGAAAATCGTAATTCACCCCTGCGCGTTATTTCGCGACAATACGATAGCAAAATATCCTAAATTATACTGGTGTAATATCAATTATTGTATTTTTAATGTCCCGCTGATGCACGTATATACGCACGTACGCGCGTATGATGCCTGTAACATAATTAGTCATCTTTCTCACATTGCATATGCGGCTGGGGTGTTTCATATCGGTCAAAATTACAAACATATAGCAGATAATGTAGTGATGGTTTAAAATATATGCATCGAAAAATTAATTATATTAGCCTATTTAAATAATTTTTGACATTTCGCTTGTATAAAGAGTTTGTTAAACAATCTTTTTAATATTGCTTTATTATGTTAAATTTTGTTGACTAATTCTTTATTTAATATTTCTTTGTAAAAAAATCATTTATAAATTAACAACAACAAGAATAACAATTAAATTATAATATTTATGCATACTGTTTGTACGATGCACTTTAGAATCATTCTAAATATTTAATTTTATATTCAAATTTGGTAGTGTTAGTATGATAATGATAATTTTATGACCAAATATATTAAAAATTATTTACCATCAGGAACTGTTAACTCAAGTAATTGACTATCTTGTGCTGCAAAAAACAATTCAATCGTTATTTTTTAAATTATTTTAAATATATTTACAGTTAACTCTCTTTTTTATAACGAATTTTTAATTAAATCTACATAATAACATTAAATTTTCAAATTTTAATATTGGTTCATTATAAAAAGTATTATTATTCTGTACAAAATAGAGTGATTCTATAAATATGCTCACACTAGAACTTTTAACTAATATAAAAAGAATTGGCTATGAATATTATAAGTGGAAATAAAATTTAAACGGATCGGAATTTCTTTGTTGAATTAGACTTATGTACAGGAAATTCTGCTTAATTTATAATATGTGTTATTGATGGTTTTTTTTTTAAATTAAAATGTTCATTATACCAAGTCACTTATTACGATTTTATATGAACCAACATTAATATTAAAAAATTTAAGATTTAATATCTTCAGAATTCATTATAAAAAACTTTGTTATAAAAAAGAGCGGATCTTAAATTTTATATTATAAAATAATACCTTCTGTTTCATGTGTATTGAGGATTTTACTCGTATGAATAATAACTTCTGTTTCATTTGTGTTGATTTTGCTAATAGATATAATGTTAGAATCCTTTACCAAATTAACTCTTGAATTTTCATTTATTGCATCAGAATTATAGAATTTCTTTATTATATCATATTCTTCAATAGTTTTGGGAGGTTCTGACACCATACGATGCAAATGAAAGAGTTCTAAAGCAATCTGTTTAGCACTGGGTCGTTGTTGTGGATTTGAATTCATGCATTTTTTAGCAAGTTCAACATAACAATCAGGAGTTTCTGGTGCAAATTCCGGTAGCGATCCATTCAATTTCATAACTGAAAGGTCTTCATCTGGAATATCATAAAACGGTATTCTTCCCGTTGACATTTCTGACATAATGGCGCCAAATCCGTAAATATCAGCTGCAGATGTGAATGGAAGTCTTTTAAAAATTTCAGGTGCAACATATGGCATAACACCAAAAACTTTTTCTGAACCTTGCTCATTTTTTCTTCTGGATAATCCTAGATCCGTAATATAAGAACACAATTTCTTTTGAAAATAATAATAATCTAGATGCAATAAAATGTTTCCACTATGGATATCACCATGAATAAACCCAGCTTCATGTATTTGAGATAAATCATATGATATATATATAAGTTGTTCTAATTTATTTGCCCAATTAAATTCTCTAAAATTAGATTCTAAATATTCATGAAGGTTTCCCTTATTAGCATATTGATATACCATTAAATATTCCTTCGGTGTTGCATTATATGTCAGTCCATAAATCATAAGCCCAATACCTTTCATTCTACATTTCATTTGAATTTCAAACTCTTTTAAACATTCTGAAATATTAGAACCACTCAATGTCTTGAGTGCAACTATAGATGATGATTTACGTTGTCTCACATATGAAATAATACCTACATCTTGAATCACTCGTATGCCATCTAACCAGGTTGCTGAATACACTATGCCATTTGCTCCATTACCAATCTTTTGTATGTTGTTAAGTCTATCAAATGGAATCCATTCTATTGCGTCTTTATATGTTAACGTTTGAAGTTGATATCTTTTAATACAATTATCAACTTCTATGTTTTCACTTGACCATCCTTGCGTAAGTAATTTAGGATCACACTTTGAGCACCAAAGTCGAGAAATATTGTGATCATTACATTGTGCACACTGTCCATTTAGATCACTAAACATTTCAGATACATTAATATTATGAAATTTTAATTCATCTCCTATAATTGGTTGTAAATTATATCTTTCTCCTATAGAACACCGTGCCATTACTATAGCCTTTATTTCCATGTCATCCTCCCTTGGACCAAACAATTTACTTAGACCAAATTCTGACCGAACAAGTGACGCAAAATTATAAAAATAATATACCATTTTCTCGGTTTCATTATTAATCTCAATATTTGCCAGTTCGTTCTTAGTAGTCAAATAAGCTTCATTTGCTTTCGTCATAAGGTACGTAACACCGTACCGTAAACTCCATATAAACCGCACACGTCTCATAAAATCTACGTTCAACAAATATACAATATCTATCATTTCCTCAGGCCATTTAAAATTTTTAAAGAGTCCAATTAGAAAAGATTTAAGGAAATTAACAAACAAGGGCATTACTCGTTTTGAAAAAAGCAGTCTAGGAAAAACACGGGATAAAAGGTATTTATCAAAAATCGATAGAGCATTAAACCTTAGGATAAAATGAATTAAGCTCAGAATATTTAATATAAAGGAACTGCATATTATTATGCAGAGTTTTAAATTTTCTCGTGTGCACTTGAATGATTTAAAATAATTATAAAATTTGAAACATAAAATGATAGCAAGCTCCACACAAATAGGAGAAAATAGCCATTCGTAAATAAAAACTAAGTCGTTCAAATTATTTCCAATTAAAACTAACAAAAAAGTTAAGCCTAAATAAATAGCTAATTTTTTCTTACAATTTAAAAGAAATTAAAAGTATAATTCTATGTACGGACTTGTTATTCTAAAATAACAAAGAATGTAATAATGGATTCCAGCGATTAAAAGGTTAACACATAACGATATGATTTTTTGTTTACTATTTGAATTGCATATTATAAAATTGAAACAATTGAAGATAAATTTCCAAAATCCAGTAAAAAAGTTTATGGTAGTGGAAATAGATTCGGGTTTAGAAATCAAAGAAATAACGAAATACTTAAAGATAGTATAAAGAGTTATTACAAAAAGTATTATTAAACTGTAAAGGTGCAATAATAATTCTTGATAGCAGGCAAAAATAATCCATTCATAAAAAATAGACAAAGGAGTGTATTTATATATTATAAAGTTTAATATTACAAATGAATGAATGGAAATTTTGAACTTCATCTTTTGCCAGCGAAAATAAAGCAAAATAAAATAGAATCCAATGTGAAAAATTACTGAACAAGCTTTAATAAAATTAATCAATTATTTTATTTCCTGTTTAGGTTCTTTGGATGTACAACATTAATTGTTTATATGAACTTACTGTACATACATACATACAGTTCATACACTTTAAGTAGAATTCAATTCTATAATTGTAGAATTATCAAAAAATTGTAGAAGAATGGTTTCTAGATTTGTTAAATGATTCCCCTGCATCATTGAGCCACGTTCCATTTTACTCATGACATATTGTATCCGAAAAAAATTCAGGTATCTTAGGCTATAACGTTATTAAAATATTGCTTGCATGATCTGGCTCATCAGTAGATGAAAATAATCCATTTCCAAAATAACTGGTATGTCGTACGTACATTCATACGCATTTTACTTATTTGCGCGGGTAACACAAACCAAAAAAGGAAATCCGATTTTGTAAATAAACTAAGTGCGTGAGATAAAGATTTAGGGTTGGGCCTTAATATTAGAGGCTATAGGTTAGAATGATGCTTAATATAAGTAAAAATTTCATTCCCGTCATTTTTAATTAGTGCACCAAGATCGATTTAAATATTAGTTTTTGCGTATTTTCGTTTTTTTCTTCTTTTACGCGTGTTCGAATTCTTCGTCGGGCTGATCCGGAATACTCCGATTGGCTATTTCCTCTCCAGGAGCTTGTATTACCCGCGCAAATAAGTGGATGCCATACATACGTACTGATACTGTATGCAACATTATTGTGCTGCCATGTTATTGACGACTGCATTAAAATTTTCATATTTGTATAGTTCATAACTTTTTTTATACACAATCATTAATTTTCTGTATGTTTAAAAAAAAAAACTAAGCTAATTTGCTCTTTTCTTTAATATCTTTAATATAATAAATTATGCCGCTTTATTTTTAGTACACGCCTTCGCTGCATTATTTATCGTGATGATTTTTGTGACCTAAAGCGAGGATGACTAGCTGCTAGTGTAATTCATTGGCATGTGTAAGCTAAGATTTGCTGCGTCAAATGATATGAGACTACATTCCTATCTGGGAGATTACTCATAATAATAGACAGGTCCAAATTTTAACAAAAAAACTCGAGATTCAGTTGAAATTTTTCAAAACGTGATAACAAATAATCATTAATAGAGTTGAATTTAAAAAAAAATAAAAGAATCCGAATTTTGCTATAACAAGTTTACGTTTGTCCGAATAGGTAAACAAATATATATTCATTATTACAGCTGATTTCAAAATTAGTGGGACACGTGAAAAATTTTTGTCGATCCGCAGTAAATTTTCGGTAATTACATTTACCAAAAATTTTATAATATAATTTTCGGCCGAAATTATTATCATGGTATTGATTGTTTTGATTTTCGGACTGATCCAGGATGTTTTGTAACAAAACATCCCGGATCAATCCGAAAATCAAAACAATCAATACCGTGATATGGTCCGGTGCAAAAATGTAGATACACGAAGATCATCACGTGATTTTCTCCTCTGATAAAAAACCTGACAATCAAGTCGTACGAATGTACAAATGATATAAAAGGTAAAAAGGGGCCAAACTTTAAAATTTCGCACAAAGCATCCATTATTTTTTTCAATGACCGACTTGCAAAGGGATCGAAGTCTATTAACTCCAAATGAAAAAAATATGATTCTTTGTGTTCATCAATATATTTTAGGCATTAGACAAGGCTAAAAGCCACAACAACATGTATCACTACGCAACGAGGTTGCTATAGCTCTTGGTATTGGAGAGGCCATGGTTTCCTGTATAGTTTCTGGACAAAATAAAAAATAATAGAAGAATTATCAAAAAAAAAGTTCCAGATAGACCAAAAAATCAACTCGATAATAATTTTGCTGAGCTTCTGCGCGGTATTATTCTTGCTGCAAACTCTTCAGGAACCCCTCTTTCAACACCTATATTACTACAACAACTTGAAGAAAATAATTATACACTTTCAAAATGGCAGCTACTTCGTGTACTCTATGAGTTGGGATACTATTATGGTCATAGAGAATGTAGAAATATACTGCATGAATCATCAGTAAATGTTGCCTTCCGTAACCGTTATTTGCAACATTGTTTTGAAAACCTACAAGGAAGAAAAAAAGTTCTGACGAAACCAGAGGTTTTTTTGGATGAATCATACTGCCATTTACACCACACTATGAACCTTACCTGGGTACCAAATCATAGTGTTGTATATACATTGGGGCGTGGTCCTTTGATTGTTATTTTTAGAGCGATTATTGTGTTGCGTAATTGTAATACAAATAAGTTGCTTGGTGAAGTTGTTCCTAATTCTTTTTTAATGTGGGATCCAGAAATTAAGGCACCTTCATCAAGAGGAAAAAAAGAATGAATGCTGATGCTTAGGATAGTATCCCCAAAGTTGTCCAAAATTCTAACATTGTAGCAAATCACATTGACTATTATGGAAATTTTACGGCTAATATCTTTGAAGATCTTTTTGATAAACTTTGTGCCAATATCAAAGAACATTATAGGCCAGTAGAAATTCATATAGATGGTGCTCGATATTATAAACATCGGACTAAAGATGTACCGTTGTCAAATTCAAAAAAACTGTACTAATTGCATGGTTATCATTACATGGTGTTGATTTCCCAGAAAATTCTACCAAAGCAGAATTGTATGAACTAGTAAAACTACACAAAACTAAAGTTCCTTTTGCAAGTGTTCAAATAGCAAAGAAGTACGGTTATAAATTGTATTATACTCCACCCTACCACTGCGAACTTCAACCGATTGAAGGAATTTGGTCTGTCGTAAAAGGCGAAGTTGCTAGATCCAGTCTCTACCCAAATCTTCTAGCTATTAGGAATAAATTGTTGCGTGCATTTCAAGAAAAAGTTACCTCCAATGTTATTGTTGGGTTTTGGGAAACGTCACTCAATAAGGCCATCAAATACAAAAATTTAGGTAACGACGTAATATAGTTGAAAGTGATTGTGACAATTTTGAAATCAAAGAAATTGATGATTAATAAAATTTTTTGTAAATGATTAATTTTTCAATAAAGTTTAAATTAAAATAAATTCGTGAACCTGAGTAATAAAGCAATGCTTTTAAATGCTTACATTAAATTCAAAAATTTTTTTTTATTATAAGTACGTTGTGTATCTACATTTTTGCACTGGACTATAATAATCATATGCTCCGATTTTGGAATTTATAAAAAAAGCTTATTTTTTTAAAACTTTAAAGCTATATAATTTTTGATCTACTAGTCCATTTTAAATGATTTTACTACCAAAATGTTCATCTCTTTAAGATGATTCCAACAAGCCAAAACCATAAAAATCCAATTCAGGGTCATGAGAAAATGAAATGCACTGTCAAATAGGTGATGCACCTGAAATTAGTTTGATCTATGTCAAACTAATTTCAGGTGTGCCACCTATTTGATAGCACATTTTCTTATAACCATGTGATTGGATTTTTATGATTTTTAGCTCATTGGAATCATTTTAAAGAGACAAACAGTTTGGTAGTAAAATCATTTAAAATGGACAGTAGATCAAAAATTATTTAGTTTTAAGTTTAAAAAAATAAGCTTTTTTTATAATTTTAAAAATTGGAGTATAAGTTATGTTTTGGCTGAAAATTATATTATCGAAAAACTACTATATAAAATTTTCGGTAAATGTAATTACCGAAAATTTATTGCAGATCAACAAAATTTTCACATATTCCACTAATTTTGAAATCAGCTGCAAGGGCAATAACAGATATTACCTAATATTTTAGGGGTGGGGGTCAGCTAAAATCTTAGATTACACAATCTAAAATACTAGCCAATCAAAATCAAGAATTATTTAACTATAATTAGTCTATAATTATAAAAAAAATTTGAGATAAATATACTTTTTTGTGTAACAAAATCGAGCATTTTGATTGGTCTTAGGGGGGTGGGGGTCTGGTTTCTTAGGGGGCATCCATAAATAACGTTATGCTTGAGGGTCCCCCAAAATATAACGATTTTCCACTATGTAGGGGGGTCCCCCAAAACATAACGCAATTTTTTATTAAAATTTGTCTAAAACTTGATCCAGTAGTCCAAATTGGATTATTTTGGTACAAATCGAATCGTCTCGAGGAGAAGATTCGAATGGTACCAATTTCATTTGATTTGGATTACTGAATCACGTTTTATTAACGAAATACTATTGGTTATTATGTTTTCTTATAAAATTACTATAAAATCAATAGTATTTCGTTAATAAAACGTGATCCAGTGACCCAAATTAAATGATTTTGGTATCATTAGATTCGTCTCATAGAGACGAATCGAATGGTACCAAAATCATCCAGATTGGATTACTGTGTCATAATATATTCAAGTTTTTGTAAAATTTTATATATAAACATACAGATTTTTAAAATTTTTTTATATAGTAGAGGAGGGTCAAGAGCTACTATGTAGGGGTACATAACGTTATTTATGGATGCCCTCTTTGTAAATGGATATTAGGTAATATATGTCATGGCCTTAATAAAACCATTCATTAATTCTTAAATGTTTCAGTCATAGAATTTAATACGTGACCAACAGACTAAATTTTGTATATAACCAGGATTCACTATCAGTATTAAATTGATAAATATATGATATAAGTAACTACTTTATTGTGCATATCAATATTACCAGTACGATCACATGTAATGTGAGAGGAATGGTTCCTTTAAATTTTTTTGATGTTGCCTATGCTGTTTTTAAAAATTCTATTTTAGTAAAGGAGTATATTTTTCAAATTAGTTTTACTAAATCACACCACTGGTGTTCAACACCAGTTCCGAATGAGAGTTGGATGTAATCACGTGAATATAGTAGATCAAAAGAATGAAGATTATTACGTCATAACCCATAGCATATAAAAAGAGGATGTCTTTGTTTTGATCTTCCTCATTTATTTATGAAATAAATTTTTACTGCGTCTAACAATTTTTCATGTGAGTTTGTTATTTTACCATTTTTGATCTTTTGCCTATTGTTTTTCGTGATCTTTGATCTTCCACTTTGTTTGTTTATTCATAATCAAAAATAAAATTTTAGAGCGCTTAGCGTGAGTTGCATTTTTGCTTTTTGCTATATTATATAGACTATAAATTCTTACTTCATTTAGGGTTTTTTTATTTAATAAATAGATAGCTTGACGGTTTTAGACATGGATGTTGACATCAGCAAATGTAGTTATTCCGAATATATTCTTTTTTATTATTTGATATTGACTATAAACCATAAATCATAACTATCTAATGCCTTGTTCTTTCTTTTTTTTCAAAAAAATCTAGAAATTAAAGAAACTGACCTGGGCTTAATTAAAGTTATAGAGGATGTGGAAAGCATAGAGAATGTTGAACGTAATAACTTTTGAATTCAATCATTTTTAATTGTACAATTGTATGTGAATCATTTAACAATTTTTTTTTAGCTTCGGAAATTGATGACGATCTGTATATAATTGAGCCTATGGAAAATGTCAAGAACGATAATATGGAATCCGCATATTCTATTTTGTTGGATAATGAAAATGACCCAGGCTTAATTGAAGTTATGGATGATGTGGAAGATGTAGAGAGTGCCGAACATGATAACTCTAAATTCAATAATTTTTTAATCACATAATTGTATGATGTATCGTCTAATAAGGTTTTTTTCTAAACTATAGAAATTGATGATCTGAATACAATTGAAGCTATAGAGAATGTAGAGAACTATAATACAAAACCCACATATCCTATTTTATTAGAAATGGAATTTACAAAATGGGATGAGCTAGATCGGTAATAATGAATTTATGTATTTGATTTTCAAGCTTGAAATGTTTAGTTTTACAAATTAGGTTCGCTACACTATTCTTATTTTTTTTATTGCTTAGCTGGTTTGATAATCATAGGTTAGAGAATGGTTTCGCGTTTACGATTACTCATAGTGAGAAGAATAAGAACGATGGAATTCCTCGACGTCACACTTATAAATGTATTAAGGGTCACCTGTATGTTTCGCGAAAGGAAGCACATGTTGTTAAAGAGCATAATTGAGGTCATCAGACTAGTGATTGTGCATTTTATATTAATACATATCGACGTAAAACAGATAATAAAATTTGTATAACAAAAATCAATGGACAACATAACCATACACTCACAAAAAATATTGATATGCTCGCATCGCATTATCAAAAACTTACACCTGAAATGCGAGATGATGTAACTCTTTTTGCAAGTTGTGGAGTGCGTGCTGGTTAATTATTGAAGTTTTGCATAAGAAAAATCCTGGAAAATATATTCATGCACAAAACGTATATAATTTAATTCAGACAACTCAACATCAAGACGTAGTACTGTATATTCCCGAAAATAAGCAACCCCCTAAAATAAGCAACTCCCCTGTTTTTTTTAAAAATCTCAAAAAATGCATTAGCAATTGCTACATATAAAACTTTTTTTTACTAAGTAAACTTCAAAAGGTCGATTAAGTAAAGTTGTTCAGCGCATAACAATACACCTACAATAAAAATTTGGGGTTATTTGGACAACTTTTTATTAGTACGGGTTTCAATTTTTTCAAAAAACTCAATATTTCGAAAATAAGCAACCTCTCATTTTTTTGAGTAACTTTTGGCCAAAAAAGGTTGCTTATTTTTGGGAATATACGGTAAGTGTTGCTGGAGCAATGTACCTTGAACTCACCAAATAACAACAGATAGATCCTTCCTTCTATATTGATGCACATTTTGAAGGTCAAAATAATTGTCTCACTAAGCTTTTCTGGATGAGTCCAAAGCAGCAACAGTTATGGGCTAGATTTCACGATGTTGTCCTACTTGACTCTACAGAAAACTAATCGATATTTGATGATATTATGTATAATAGTCTTAATAGATAATCATAACCGCTCTTCTTTTGCTGCAACCGCTATAGTTTCAGATAAGACTAAAGATACATATAGCTGGTTATTTGAATGTATACTTAAGGCAACTGGTAGGCTGGCGCCACGTCTACTTTTTACTGATTTAGATCCTGCAATAGTTGCAGCTGCAAGTAGTTCTTGGCTGATGACTAAGCATCATTTTTGTTTGTTTCATATTCGTAAGAATTTAGAAAAACGTTTTCTTGGTAAATACAAAAATAATTGGAAAATGTTTTTTGCGGACTTCTGTTATGCACGAAATAGTTGTGTTGAATTGATTTTTGAAGAAAGGTGGAATATATTAGTGAGCAAATATTCAGATGCCTCTAGTTACCTTCAACGGCAACTTTATTCATATAGGGATGCCTGGGCTTTATGCTATACTCATCGTTCTTTTAATGCTGGGGTCCAAAGTACTTAGTGTGTAGAATCGTACAATGCTATAATTAAAGCTCAAGTGAATGGAATATCGACTCTCTTGGAGTTAGAGCATAATATTAGAAGGTTATTAGAAAAAGAAAGTCGATTTACACGTCTTAATGAGACTATTAGTCAGCTTCTTGCAAATTATGAAGAAAGTTACTACAGCAAATATTTCAATAAAATTGATATATCATGTCAAAAATTTTTGATACCAGCAATTCTTAAACTTCAACAGAATGAAATCAATCGAAGTGTACACTATCGATGTCAGATAGCTGATTTAAATAATGAGCTTGGGCAAAATGTAAGATAAAGTGTTTTGAGTTAGTGTTATTACCGGCATATTAAAGCTAATTTTACTTAATTTTCTTATTATTATTATTATTATTTTTAGCTTAATATTGAATCACCAAACAGAGTATTTTCAGAAGATATGTTTGACGTGAATGTTGTTGAATTAAAAGAGCTAATAGCCGACCTTGATCAGGCAAGAATTTGTGAACTTTGGAAGGTTACTACAATAGACAAAAAAAGTATACATTTTGTTGTTCTCTACGATAATGGCGCACATCTCTGCACGTGTTTAACATTAATAAATCGTGGTCTTGTATGCCGTCACTTCTTCACAGTAATGCTTGTTTCAAAAAATGCAAAATTCCACATTGGACTTGTATCACAACGCTGGTATTTGGATGAATTTAATGAAAGTAATCCAGTGTTTGAAAATGAGCTAGCAATTACATTAGCATCAAATGAGGAATTTAATGTATTTGAACATGCCATCTCTATTGATTTACAATATTCATGGAAATTACATTTTTACTAAAACAATTTCTCATGAGATGACACGTAAACAACAGTGGGTAAAAGGATATGGTATGATGAAGAAGGTTCTTAATTTGGCGATTATGATGAATAAGTCTGAAGAAATTTATGTGATGCATGAAAAGCTTGTCAGAGAAATGGAAAAGAAATTGAAAGTCAGGATGGTAATAATGCAAAAAAAGATGCACTTGAAGAGTTTGCTCAAACTGTGAAAAATCCAATTGGTGTTATAACAAAAGGCAGAAAATCTAAGAGGATTAAGGTTTTCAATAATATAACAAACATATCGAATGACAGGAATGCAAAGGCAAAGATGCCTAGAATCGATCAAAGGAATAACGATAATGATATGCTTGGTTAAGTTATTCGTTTATTGATATTGTTTTGTAGTAATTTTACATTATTTTATAACAGTTTCTATTTTGTAGAATTCATTGATAATAACAAGGAAGATGCTAATACGAATAAACGAAAATGCAAAACTTGTGGTTCAGTTGGTCATAATGCACGAACGTGCAAAAATATTACAGAATCTAGTGATTCTGAGATAGAAGAAACTAGTAGTATGGAAGAGCCTAAAATAAATAAACGAAAATGTAGAATTTGTGGATCAGAAGGTCATAATGCACGAACATGTTCAGGTTAAGTTATTGGGAGGACTATAGCTATTTTTTTCATAACTACAATGGTTTCTATTTAGTCAATTTAAACAATTCATTTGATATTTAGAAGTTCAGTTATGAGTTTGAAGTTTTATATAGGGCCTGCAATTTCGATGTTTTTTATGTGTTTATTAGATTAATATTTCCTCAGGTAGTATTGTAATTCAAACATGCTATTGTTATAATTGCCGAAGACAAATTGGTATGTAGTTTTCATTAAAGTATAATGAACAATTTGAAATAAAAATAGATTTCTAAGCATATGTACATATATATATTTCCTTCGATTATACTTTTTTATCTGCTTTACTTGTACATATTGTAACTGTTATTTCAGTAGAGAAGGGTGTTTAACCAATATAACTCTAATAGTTACGAAAATTTATATGATTTAGGTTTGTAATGGGATTTGGGACAGTACGAGGTTTGGGACGAGAATTGGACAAGAATCTCAGACAAATTTTATAATACCACGAAAAATAGATTACAACGGGGAAAAGACTTTTGATTTAAAAAAAAATGTAAAGGACTCTTCGGCACTACTTAAGCTTACATCCTTTTATTTTTATTTAAAATGGAGGAGAAGATTCTGCTTTATTAAACTCGAAATATGGGTATTTAGGTTTATTATACTACACGTTTGACGCGTAAGCACGTTAATCGTGCAATTCGCCACCTAATGTGATACAAAAATACTAATTTTAAGCCCATCACATTGAACGTGTTTCCTCATAATTTCGAAGCCACAGAACCCCAGCCTTTGTACGTTTGACGTGATAGCATGTTGAGCATGCTATAATGCTAAGGTAAACAGATGACACAAACAGGATTCTTTGATAAAAAAATTAAATTTCTGATGTCACAAATTGTGATTTGTGACAATATGTATATACAGATTCATAATTGAGCTTTAGTAAGAACCGGTTTTATTTTCTGTGTTAAATCCAGCTTTAACCAGTCTAGTATCTGAAATAAAACTGGTTTCAAATTTTATAGAATATGATGTCATATGATCTTCCGATCACAGAAACTACTATCACGTGATCACATCTGACCCTCATTCCGGAACTGGTGTTGAACACCAGTGGTGTGATTTAGTAAAACCGTTTCAAATTATATATAAAACTGATGATAAAATTTTTTCTTTTTAAAATTAAAAAATATTTTATTTATTAAACAAATTTTAAATATTAATTTAAAATTGTAGAATAGATTTTTCTGATTCTAATTGGTAAAATTATTAAAATTGGTTCAAAATTCATGTATGATCGATCAATTATAAATTTTATAGGCTCGAGCGCATAAATATATTAATGGCCAATCATTAGATCAATTATTGATCGAGTATAAATAGATCACTAACTTATTAACTAAATCTTTTTAGTTCAAATTAGATAGCAAAACAAATTTAAATCATGTTATAAAATTTAAAATTTTTTTCTTTATTGATCAAAATACTTAATCGATCAATTGATCGATCAATGATAAATTTATACTGTAATATTATACTCGATCATTAATCTAATTCCATTAATAATCGATCATTATATAATCGAGTCAATTGACTAAACTTAAGACATTTCGTTAGAATTATTCATGTCTGCAGATATTTGATAATACGTGAATGTTTTGTTTTCATCTGTTTCAATTCCAATTTCATACAGTATTCGTAACAAAATATCTAATCTTGGCTATTCCAAAAGTGGTTTCTTTCCTGCTGATTTTTTATGCCAAATAAATGCTTGTGTTCGTCTCTTTCTGTTCCAAATCCGTGAAGAAATAATTGCCAACTTAAAGCATTCCATCGGCTCATCCCATTTCATCAGGAAAATGGCAATTTTAAAAAAATCCTTTCGAATTACCGCTTTTGCAGAATTCATGTAATCCTCAAGTGCTTTATCCGTATAGAATTCAACATCAAATTCCTAGATCATAACAACCCATTTGATACGTTCTACTAGAATGTCCCTCATTTGATGATTTTGATACCATTTAAATGCTATAGTTTATCTTTTTTACACCAATTCTTAATTCATAGCAATGTCAATATTATGTATCCCTATAATTATGCTTTTTGATAATAATCAAAAGTCAAATTCTCTTCCCTTTCAACATCAATTCCATGCTCATAGCAATAACCAAGCATGAATATTGCTGTAGAATTTCCTTTTTTGTTAAATTTTGGAAATCGGCGAAACTAAATTGGTTAAAATAGCCTTATCTGATAACCTTTTGTTAAAAATATTTTGAATGCAAAGAAAAAAAAAACTCGGATTGAACACAGCGAAGTGCAATATGTATTTATTTATTATTAACAATGATTGCACAATATAATATTTAGTTAGCAAAATATCTTTGTGGAAATTGTGCATTTTTATGCAAGCCTAATAATCGAATTTTTTTAGATCGGCAATAGATGCTTATTAGCCTGTCATCAAGCTCGTTAATTGTGCTAGTAAGAAACTATTAAACAAATGATTTAGAAATATAAGAGCATATATTAAGGCTTTTATAATTATTATATTAATCTAATAAAAAGCTTCATCAATCAATAATAAAGAATTTTGCTATTATACTCTTTTTATTTATTTATGATATAATTTGCAACTTATAAACATATAAGTAACACGTTATTACATAGTACGTTATACTAAAAAATATTGTGTTTCAAATTGCGACGAAGAAGAAGTCATTTCGGATATACTCACTATTTGTTGTATCATGCTTTTGAAAAGAACAGTTTGAATTACAATAGTGAATAAAAGGAATGCTTGACGAATGCAAAACTGTAGAGATTGGATGAACCCGGTCCAAAGAATTATATTGAATACGATAAATTGGACAATCTAACAAAGAATTCCTTTCATTAAGATTTTCCAGCCAATCAAAACAAAGAAAAACGTATTCTTGATTATCATTCCATGAATGTTCGACTATACTAATTATTTTGCCAAATGTTGGTTCACTTTCACCAAATCGTAGAATTTCGACTATTTCGCCAACTTTTAATTTCACATTATGATAATCACCGTCAGGTTTAAGTGTTGTATATGACACGTTTTCATAAAAGTGCACTCGTGTTTCCAATAAAGCTTGCTCAAACGAGTAGTACGAAGAGTATGCTTTCATGATATCCTCAAACAAGCCGTTTGTTTCAATATTTGTTGATATAAATCCAGCTGCTTCGATTTGATTCCTATTCCATCTTATCCCTAGTTTTATTTCAAAACAATTGAAAAGTTCAGGATTGGTAATATCGTTTGAATTATCTAAAAAATTAAATATTTGTAAGTATATAATATAAAAAAAAAGAGAATTATATTTTATCCCAGGTTAAAGTTATCCAAACTATATAAAATACTTTAGTATTGATTCTAGTCACGTGATATTCGCTATTGCTTACCAGATAGCTTTAAACCGAGTAAAAATAAAAGAAATATAACTTAATATTAATTTTTACCCTCAAATTGTAATTGATTGGATGTATCATTCGAATGGTGTATTGATAAGCTATAGTCATTAATGCACTAACCAGATAATAAATAGTGAAGTAGCGGCGCAATAATCAATGGCGTGAAAATCGATCGTGTTGAATAATGAGGCATTCGATCATCTATTCCGGCATCTACAAAGATGCCTTAAAGTTTGTAATGTATTAATTTGCTGTAATAAAGTAAGTTCCAGATTACGTTTGTTGGTATGTGGAACTATTGCTTTGAATATTCGGTGCACCATTTCTTTTATGCCAACTGCTGTATTTATACAGGTTGCATATTGACACGCAGAATCTACTAAATGGCGGCTTACAAGTAAATTAGGAAGATTCTGAAAACTATTAGGAAAAAGCTAATAATAAAATAAATTATTTTTTATAATTGAATTTTTGAATACAAAATATTAATTATAAAAATATAACTTACATTAATTAAAGCATTATGTTCATTATTCAAAATAGTTTTAGACAAGAATATCCATTAGATCGTTGTATAGTTAAAGAAAACACTTCTTTAGCTGCCTTAGCAGATAGTACCCAAGTATGAATAATATAGTCACATACTTCTGATCGATGAGAAAATCGTAACCTATTACATGTAGATCTTAAAAAATCATCCTTGATACTATTGATAGTTAAGCAACGCTTTAAGATAAAAGAAAAGATCATAAGAATCCTTAAATTATCAGACATCATAAACGAATGTCGATGAGTAATTGGATTTGGTAAGCGAGACCATGTTGTTGGGGTTTCGAAGCTTTTCCAATAATTGATTAGATTATTTTGTCCGTGTAATGTTAAAATTGAACAGGTGCAGTCAAGCAGCCGAGCTATTTTTCCTGCAATTGCATGATATGCATTTTGCGGTACATGCAAATGACGGTCATGCAAAATCGGATCTAATGGTCCAGGTAAAGGCCTTAATCCATATTGAGAACAAAGTCTTGACTGTGCATTTTTTGAAGTTTGCTGATTTATATACTGAAACTCTTGATCCGTTATTTGATGATAATGACCATGATAGTAAATGTCGAATAAAAGATTTGTAAATTGATCTTTAGTTGCTTTACATATTCGACAGCCTCGGTATGCATTATGGCGTAATGTTCCAGAAATGTCGTTTCCCTGAGGAAGATCTGAAGTAACAACACCTAATCCTCCCGTTACCCAGTGATCAATACCATTTAAATTTATTATAAACCCTTGTTCAAGCTTTTTAACTTCTTCAATAAAAGGTTTAATAAAGTCTTGAATATTTCCCCCAAAAGGTATGAATCCAAGAACAAAATGATTACGGAGTTGCTTTCTTAACTTATGTGGCATGTTACCAATTTGTAGATAAACACCACCTAGTGAGTGATACACATTTCTGAAAGTACCAAAATCATCATAGTACAAATCTAAGAAGAATTTCAAGACTGGCATAGTTGAATTAGGTGGTGGGTCTGTTGATATATATTCAGATGGATGTCGATTTCGAAATTAATAGGGCGACATTTCCAAGATCCATTAAAATAATATAAAACTTCATTCACAGATATATCAAAGAATGGAGGTGGTAATTGATCCTTAAACCAAACTACGATTTTCTGTATTAAAAAAGATGGTTCTATAATATGGTCACTTGTTTCTTCAACTAAAAACCATTCTTGAGCCTGTAGTTCACGCCCTAAAGAATATAAATTTTGTGGAATTCCACTATAAGGAAGTAATCACTGTATTCGAACTTTTAATGAATTGTCCTTAATAACGAATGATTGAATTCGTCCATATTGTAAAGTTTCATGAGAATGATATTTAATGAAATCACCACATTTAAAATATCCTGAATAAATTAAAAATATTTATTAATATTATTATATTTAATTGTACAAATATTTTAATTCAATTATTTACCTTGTGAAGTTGTTATTTGAGATTGTCCAAAAAGGGGGATTCTGCCCAAAGATTTCCTTCCCACAATTCTTCACATGATTCAGAAAGAATTCCTGGTCCAAAATATAAGTGAGAACTAATATTAGGATTTTTAATATGCGATGAAGGTACTCGATTAAAGAAAAGTAATAAGCTTTTGTAAAATTTTTGGTTGTAGATGGTGTATTTCGAGCATTAATTGGAACTTTGTGACTTCGAATTTGTATTAAAGGAAGCTTTTCCTGATATTTTTTGAGCATTTGTAAATTAGTAACCAGATGATTTTTATCAAATTGTGGGTGAAGTAAAATTTGAATCAAATCGTGATAAGCAGTTTTTGCTTAAAGAGAAAGAGAAGGCAATTAAAATTAAATGCTTATATTTAAATCTTTAAATTTTATACAATATGTACATAACATATATTTTACAGCCCATATAAACATTGCCATAGTTGTGAAGTTTCCAAATATACCAAATTGATCTTCTGGGTCCCATGTTATATTAAAATTTGTCTCATCAAATATTTCTGATATATCGACGAAAGTTGTTTCATTTTCAGAAGTACTGTTATCTGAATTAGTATCGTAAATCTCATTATCATATTCTATATTGTCGCAAAACTCATTATCATTTTCTATATTATCACAAAACTCATCGTTGTATTCTATATCATCCAAGTCCAAATTATTTGAATTATCGCTATATCCAAATTCCTGATTTTCATATTGCCAATTTTGGTTATCACTTAAGTTTTCTTGCTGCGACCCATCATTTTCATACAATATTGAAATATTTTCTTGGTTAATAGTTGGACACTTCGTAGTTTAGATGCTTTTAGGCGAAATTGTAAAGTTTCGAATCGTG
Source organism: Gigaspora rosea (assembly GCA_003550325.1). NCBI lineage: Eukaryota > Fungi > Glomeromycota > Glomeromycetes > Diversisporales > Gigasporaceae > Gigaspora > Gigaspora rosea. The sequence continues at coordinate 345,742 of QKWP01000061.1, forward strand.
AAAGCCGGTGTCTAGACATATTTGAATAAGTTAAAAAAATTTTTTTTATATAAAAATTCATATATATATTAATTTATGCAACAATATAACACATGATGCATGTAATACAATGTGGTAATGCTGATTGAGTTAATTTTGGCAAAGTTTGATATACAATAAAGATAAATTGATTACGGCATATGTAGTAAAGATACTAGCGCTAGGTATTATCAATCATGTACTGTACGTAATTATTTGTTATATAAAATCAAAATCTTTTTTTTAAAAAAAAAAGATTTCTTACTAAATATGGCAAAAACTTGAGGCGGAAAAACTACAAATACTAGAAGATCGAAAAAAAAGGAAATAACTGGTAAATAATAAAGACTTTCACAAATATAATGCTGTGTTTATGTTAATGAATATTTATTATTTTAGAATTATTTGACAAAGAGACTTCTAGACAACAAGCGATATCTAATAAACGTTTAAGACAAACGATTTATGAAAATGGTTACTTTGTTTATAAAATTTACTTTTCAATATATGCAAAATAAGAATTGATATTAAATACTTTTTATTTCATAAATTAATTATACTGTATTTATTTATTCTTCTTTAGACAAATCTAATGAACTTGCTCGTATTCCATTTGAGCCAATGAATTTAAATAATGCTGTACCGATACCAACTAATAATGTAGCTCGATCAATTCAACGAAGTCAAGATTCTTATAATCATAATAATTATTCGTCAAGTTATGCAAGTCATTCAAGATCATCATACAACATTGATAATATCGATCCCGAATTAATTCATAATTCAGATTATGCGCCATCAAATATTCCAATTCAGTCGAATTTTATAAAATCAAATTTGACTTATAATACTCATTCATCAAATAAAAATATAAATAGGTTACAAGGTCCATTTAATGATAAAAATAATTCTGAAGACAGGTTCATGATATCTGAAAACTCCATTATATCAGAACAACAACATAAAAGTTTGTCACGAGCAACTACTATGTCATTGGATGATGTATCAGATTTGCATTTAGCAACTTATCAAGATAAAGACTCTTCATGGCAACAAACTTCTTATATCAATCATAAAGAGAATAATTTAAAATCAAATTTACAACCTCAATATGCATCACATTCATGAGTAAATTCTTATAATGCTCAACGACTTGATAAGAATAATAATTCAAAGGAATTAAATTTTCTTGATGAGCAGTCATTGGTTAATTGGCTATGCACACGGCCAGATTTGATTACACAAGTGCAAAGCTTAACATCGTCTGTATCAAATAAGGTTTGTTTATTTTACTTAATTTACAACACACGTAGCATGGATTATTTTTATATTCTAAACTATACATTATTTACTAGACTGAAGTTAATCTCTTAGAGCTGACGGATAAGGAAATTATAATAAATCTAGTTATGGAACAATGCAAACTTCTGTTTTTACACACACGAAATCCTACTAGGAAAATATGTGAAAAATTGATTAAGAAGATTGTTCCATCAATGGATCCACTATCTAAAGAATTTAAAATGCTATATCGAAAAACACGTGAATACTTTGATAATTTTCGATGTACGTTTAATAAGGATATGGTAGCTCTTGCCAAGGATTTACTTGTTAAAAACTGGTATATACAGAATATAAGATATAAATACCAGCCACCATTTAATATTACATAATGTGTTTTAAATTGGCTAATATGAATGAATTACATTATTTAATGCCGATATGACTGCAGTGATCCAACAGATAAGAATATTGAACAATTCGTCGCTGGTAGAGTCTGGCGACAAAAACTTAGCAAATACCTTGAAGCTAGTGACTTTTCAGAGTTTAAGAAATCTCAATCTTCGCTCAAGTCACTTGAAAACTTTATTGTTGAAAGTTTGAAAATTCACATCGATTATCAGATTGCAGTTCGTAACAAAGAAAAACCATCTTATAGTGAAAATGTTTTAACAAAAATTAAGAAACTCGATCAACTTACTCTTCATATAACCATTCCATCAGCAAGCCAACGAAATTGTGTAAATGAATTGGATCTTAATCAAATGGATATAGAATCTTCGGATAATGAATAATATTATACTATTTTATTTAGATCATAGTAGACTGTGCAAATTAGCTTTTCTTATTCTAAACATTTTCTAATATAGTAGCTTATTGTTTTAAATGGTAAAATAAGATGCAAGTTCATATTTATTAATTACTATTCAATGATATCTCAATCTATGTTTTTATAATAACAAAATTTCATTGGATGATTTCTTATTAATTTATTCTTTGTAAATTCATCAGTTCAAGTTCTTATTGTATGAATTTCGTTAGTTAAAAAAGTAGCATTAACTAATAGTTTTAGTTTACTAACCAGAAACTAAATTTTTATTGATTCGAATCTTTAATGCGATCTATATAATTAGCATCTAATAGTTACAGGAAAAGGGCGATACGAATAATAAGAGATTCAATATCGGTGTAAAGGTACAAAAAAAATAATATAATAATCACTGTGCCAAAATAGTAGAGTTGATGTGAAATGGAAGATAGAAAGAACTTCATCAAAAGAAGTTACAAAAGAGAAGATGTTAATAGTTTTTTGGGAAGAACGATGAGTTACATGAGCAAGATGCGTATAACGATATGACTTCAGAAACTTGGATTTTATATTTAGAGATAAGAGTCTCAATTTTATTTTTACACCAGTAGTAAAAGGCCTCTTCAGCACTACACTTGCTTATTTCCTTTTGTTTTAAATTTAGGGAATCTCTTCACCTTTATTACATTCAAAGCAGATGCTTATATACATTTGGGTTTGTTATATTACATGATAAAGCGATACCTAACATGATCTCGCGTTAATTAACACTTTACAGTATATGATAATAGAAATGAATTTCTTTAAGCCCACCCACTAACTTGTTTCGCGCTTTATTCATTGATGCGTTGTAAAATCTTAACGAAGGATAATCATATGTAGAATTTTGGGTATTTTTATATATAAAAATGGAAATAAATGTAGTTATGTTAATTTAGAAAAATTGTCTTAGAGAAGCAAATCATTCCAATGTGGCAAAGTTTCAATTAGAGACAGTACATAATGTATGTATGTAAGCACAAAAAATTGTACGCACGGTGAATCCTTTTACAATATTTCTAATCGTTTAATGTTAACCATTTAACCGCCTTCGTTTAATTAACCAGTATAAATAATTTTTGCTCATAACCAGCATAATTCGATCGAAATTATGAAACTTTTGTTTTTTTTTTTACAGTTGAACAGTTCCAATTCTTAATTACTATTATAATTTCATTTACAAAATATTACTCGTAATAAAAAACCAATTCGATCAGGTTATATTATTTAAATTTTTATTTGTATAGTCTAACGCATTTTATTTCATTATAATCGTCTTAATTTTTTTTAAAGCAATAACGATCCTTACAATAGCATTTCGAAATTTTGTAATAAATCAAAACAATCCGTAAAAATTTTTGGTCAACATGCAAAATTGTTAAAAGCCTAATGTAATTATTTGTAACCATCTAATAAAAGGCTAGTAAGAACCTATATTTGGAATTTAATATAAAAAAGTTTTTTGTCATTCTTATAATATCACATTATATTGCTAAATTTTGCCAAATATATAATATTTTAATACTAACGCAAAAATGTAAGATTTCCGCAAAGATCCTAAATTATACTGGTGTAATTCAAGTATTGTATTTTTATAGCTGTTTTCAAAAAGGTGTGAACAGGTGATTTTTATGACATATACCCATATTGGGAATCGGGAAATCGGAAATTTAATAATTAACTTTTTTATCACGGACATCACGCACTTATCAGTGCGAGATGCTTAATCAACACTAGATAATTATTGACGTCCGTTGTAATTTTTATATTATTAACCATGTACCAATTAAGCACCTCGTACTGATAAGTGCGTGATACCCTTTTCTAATCATTATATTATCGTATCGCTATATAAACAAATTATTGCAATGTATATTATTTTGTTTTTATAATCGTATTAATATTGATGGCGGATGCACTAGATACAAAACTTATATGCAAAAGAAGGACTTGCTTTAGTTATTTAAAGTGTTTATACTGTGGAGTTGATTTGCAAACACAAAAATGCAAATGTGATATTACAAAACCACTCATAGAGGTGATCGAACTGAAGCTGTCAAATATGCGTATACACGAATTTTTTTACGCCCAATTGGACAAAAGATCAAGTTTCTTTTGCTCGAAAAAAATATTGCATTATGATTATTAAATAACTCTAAAGGATTCTTTTAATTTTTCACTTTGTTCACGATGCAATAATTGGCTATTAAAATTGAATACAATAAATAAAAAAAAAAATCACTCAGCAACTCTGAATCGGTAAAAGTTTTACTTTAAGAGGTGCGTTAAAGCACTATAATTTTTAATTGATCATTAGTTGATTTACTGTATAAAGCAAAATCATATAACATGTATAATGTTGCAAGACTCAAGATGACCATCGTTTTTAGGAATTTATTAAAAATTTCTTAATTCAACTGTTAAAATTTACCTTTAACTTAGAATAGCATTATTTTATTGAACTATAAAAACTATTTCTATTGGTAAATTGGTGAGAATCTTTCTCTGTTAGAAGCGAGAGTAAAAAAAAGAAGGAAATTTGGGAAATATCGTGAATTTCCCATGATATGGTGATCACTGATTGTTCACATCTTTTTGAAAGCAGCTGTAATGCCTCGCAGATGTACGTATATACGTACGTACGTGTTTACGATGTCTGTAATATAATTAGTCATTTTCACATTTGCATATGCGACTGGGGTGTTTCATATCGGTCAAATTACAAACATATAGTAGATAATATAGTGATGATTTAACATATATGCATTGATAAATAATTTTTGACATTTCGTTTGTATAAAGGGATTGTTAAACAATCTTTTTAATATTGCTTTTATTATGTTAAATTTGTTGAATAATTCTTTATTTAATATTTCATTATAAAAAATAATTTATAAATTAACAACAACAATAATAACAATTAAATTATAATATTTATGCATACTGTTTGTAGATGCACTTTAGAACCATTCTAAATTTTTAATTTTATATTCAAATTTTATAGTGTTAGTGTGATAATGATAATTTTATGACCAAATATAATAAAAATTATTTACCATCAGGAACCGTTAACTCAAGCAATTTACTATCTTGTGCTACAGAAAACAATTCAAATCGTTATTTTTAAAATATATTTACAGTTAACTCTCTTTTTTATAACGAATGTTTAAATAAATCTACATAATAGCATTAAATTTTCAAAATTTAATATTGGTTCATTATAAAAAGTCTTATTATATCTGTATAAGGCCACAAAGTTAATCCAAAAAAAAATAATAATAATTCTTTTTGAATTCTGTTCTAATTTATAATATGTGAATACTTATTACAATTTTTATATCGTATGAACCAACATTAATATTAAAAAAATTTAAGATTTAATATCTCCGGAATTCATTATCATAACATTTGTTATAAAAAAGAGCGGATCTTAAATTTTATCTTATAAAATAATACCTTCTGTTTCATGTGTGTCGATGATTTTACTCGTATGAATAATAAGGTCTGTTTCATGTGTGTTGATGATTTTGCTAATAGATATCATGTTTGAATCCTTTACCAAATTAACTGTTGAATTTTTATTTATTTCATCAGAATATAAGAATTTCTTTTTTATATCATGCTCTTCAATAGTTTTTGGAAATTCAATCATCATACGATGCCAACGATAAAGTTCTAAAGTAATCTTTTCAGCACTGGGTCGTTTTTCTGGATCGGAATTCATACATTTTTTGGCAAGTTCAACATAACAATCAGGAGTTTCTGGTGCAAATTCCGGTAGCGATCCATTCAATTTCATATATGAAAGATCTTCATCTGGAATACCATAAAACGGTCTTTTTCCCGTTGACATTTCTGACATAATGGCACCAAATCCGTAAATATCAGCTGCAGATGTGAATTGACCACTTTCTAACACTTCAGGAGCAACATATTGCTTAACACCAAAAACATTTGAACGTTGCTCATTTTTTCTTCTAGATAATCCTAGATCCGTAATATAAGAATACAATTTCTTGTAATGATAAGAGTAATCTAGATGCAATAAAATATTTTTACTATGGATATCACCATGAATAAACCCAGCTTCATGTATTTGAGATAAATCGTATGATATATATACAAGTTGTTCTAATTTACTCATCCAATAAAATTCTCTAAAATTGGATTCTAAATATTCATGAAGGTTTCCTTTATTAGCATATTGATATACCATTAAATATTCCTTCGTTGTTGCATTATATGTCAGTCCATAAACCATAAGCCCAATACCTTTTATTCTACATTCCATTTGAATTTCAAACTCTTTTAAACATTCTGAAATATTAGAACTATTTTGCAAAGTTTGCAAAGTCTTAAGTGCAACTATAGATGATGGTTTACGTTGTCTCATATATTTTTGGTCAAAAAAATGAGCAGTTCCACGAGCCACTCGTATACCATCTAACCAGGTTGCTGAATACACTGTGCCATACCCTCCTTTACCAATCTTTTGTATGTTGTTAAGTCTATCAAATGGAATCCATTCTATTGCGTCTTTATATGTTAACGTTTGAAGTTGATATTTTTTGATACAATTATCGACTTCTATGTTTTCACTTGACCATCCTAGCGTGAGTAATTAGGATCACACTTTGAGCACCAAACTCGAGAAATATTGTGATCATTACATTGTGCACACTGTCCATTTAGATCACTAAACGTAGATACATTAATATTATGAAATTCTAATTCATCTACAATTGGTTGTAAATTATATCTTCCTCCTATAGAACTCCGTGCCATTGCTATGGCCTTTATTTCAATGTCATCCTCTCTTGGGCCAAAAATTACTGACCAAACAAATGACAAGAAATAAACCATTTGCTCGCTTTTATTCAACTCAATCTTACTGATTGCCTGTTCGTTCTTAGCAGTCAAATAAGCCTCATTTGCTTTCGTCATAAGGTACGTAACAATGTACCGTGAATGCCATATAAAATTCATAAGTATCATAAAATCCATGTTCAAAAAATCTACACCTCCTATTGTTGTATCTACACCTCCTATCATTGCATTATATTCCTCGGTCCATTCAAAATTTTTAAAGAATTCAGTGAGAAAATATTTAAGGAAAATAACAAACCAAGGTATTAGTAGTTTGGAAAAAAGTAGTCTAGAAAAAACAGGAAATAAAAAGTATTTATAAAAAATCGATAGAGCATTAAACTTTAGGATTAAGTGAATTAAGCACAGAATTAATGTAAAGGAATATACGAGTCTTAAATTTTTTCGTATATACCTGAATGATTTAAAATAATTATAAAATTTGAAACATAAAATGATAGCAAGCTCGACGCAAATAGGAGAAAATAACCATTCGTAAATAAAAACCAAGTCATTCAAATTATTTCCAATTAAAGCTAACAAAAAAATTAAGCCTAAATAAATAGCTAATTTTTTTTTACAATTTAAAAGAAAATAAAAGTATAATTCTATGTACGGACTCGTTATTCTAAAATAACAAAGAATGTAATAATGTATTCCAGCGATTAAAAGGTTGACACATAACGATATGATTTTTTGTTTACTCTTAAATACGTTTAATAGAAAATAGAAGCAATTGAAGATATTTTTCCAAAATCCAGTAAAAAAGCTTATGGTAGTGGAAGTAGATTCGGGTTTAGAAATCAAAGTAATAACGAAAAACTTAAAGATAGTATAAAGAGTTATTACAAAAAATATTATTAAACTGTAAAAGTACAATAATGATTGTTGATAGCAGGCAAAAGGAATCCATTCATAAAAAATAGACAAAGGAGTGTATTTATATATTATAAAGTTTAATATTACAAATGAATGAGTGAAAATTTTGAACTTCATCTTTTGCCAACAAAAATAATGCAAAATAAAATAGAATCAAAGTGAAAAATTTACTGAACAAGCTTTAATAAAATTAATCAATTATTTTTATTTCCTGTTTAGGTTCTTTGGACGTACAACATTAATTGTTTATATAAAAACTGACGTACTGTACGTACGCACATAACTTACATTGAAGTAGAATTCAATTCTATAATTGTAGAATTATCAAAAAATTGTAGAAGGATGGTTTCTAGATTTGTTAAATAATTCCTCTGCATCATTGAACCACGTTCCATTTTTACTTATGACAGTACTGTACCCGAAAAAAATTCAGGTATCTTAGGCTGTAACGTTATAAAAATATTGTTTCATTATGTCACGGGGTAAACGTGATATTTTCCGATGATCATTAAAATTATATTGTGCCACATTTCATGTGACAATCGATATCATGCATAATCGGTTTAATTAATCGTGCATAATCGATCATGCATGCTCGGGTTTTAGCTTACGGCAGTATGATTTAGAAATCATACAATCTATCGTATGATACGCCTAATATGATAGCGTCGTAGATAGAATATCGTATGATTTTAGTTTCGCAGTTTCCATAATGTTAGATTAGTGATTCCCATAATATTTGTAAAGTATAAAAAGAATGTTGTTGTAGTTCTTCCGCGGGAATAATCTTCGGATCTGAATTTAATATATAAATATAATAAAGTCAGATTACCCTCGTACCACTGTTTTTATCCTAATACGTGTTAAATCACCAATTCACGCCTCTGGCGAGCTGCCTTCTTCTCACTATTTGCATCGTTTAACTGAAGTGTTGTCGGACTCTCCCCGTAACAATTATCTGGCTCATCATTAGTTGAAAATAAACTAAAATTGACAGGCAAAGTAATGAGTAAAATAAGTATTTGAAATTCGATCTTCGATTTTATGGGAATCTTTACTCCTAGTTTTAAGAAAAATCCTTATTGTACAAATTATTAAGCGTACATTGAGTAATAATTTTATATAAGTCCACAAAGTTTAGTAGTATCATTAAATGTGAATTATGAGATTGACATTTTATTCTAATAAATTTAGTTTCAAGCAATTAAAAAGTAATAACAAAAACTTTTACAGGTATTGAAATTTTATTAAAGGAGAAAAAGTACATACGTACGTACAGTACGTATTAGAAAAATATTGACAAACGTTCTTTATTTTTTTTACTAAAATCGGAATGTTCTACGTAAAAGTCCATATCCAAAATAACGGGTTGTTGTAGTATCTGATATGTCGTACATACGTCGTACGTACGTACTGGTACTGTATGTACAACGATAATTATTGTGATGACATGTTATTGACGACTACATTATCATCGTTTTTTTTTTTATAGCTTATAAAACACAATCATTCATTTTTCTTTTTGTTTAAAAAAAAAAAAAAAATTAGGCTAATTTGCTCTTTTATTTAATATCTTTAATATAATAAATTATGCTGCTTTATTTTTAGTACACGCCTTCGCTGTACTGTATTATTTATTGTGATGATTTTTGTGACCTAAAGCGAGGATGACTAGCTGTTAGTGTAATTAATTAGGTCTGTGTAAGCTACGATTTGCTGCGTCAAATGAGATGAGCCTACATTCCTATCTGGGAGATTACTCACAAGAATAAACACATAATAAAACGCCATAATAGTAAAATACGTTAGACTATTGGTGGGTGAAATTTTTCAAAATGTCATGATAACAAATAATTATTAATAGAGTTGAATTTAAAAAATAAAAGAATCCGAATTTTGCTATAACAAGTTTACGTTTGTCCGAATGGGTAAACAAATCTATATTCATTATTAATTAAACCATTCATTAATTCTTAAATGTTTCAGTCATAGTATTTAATACGTGAGCAACGGTCTAAACTATGCATGTAACCAGGATTCACTATCAGTGTTAATTGATAAATATATGATATAAGAAACTACTTTTGTGCATATCAATATTACCAGTACGATCACATGTAATGTTAGAGGGATGGTAACTACCCATTGGCCAATAATTAAGTCTAATATTGTGTAACGTAACACGATCAGGAATAACAAACCTTCGTTTTGTCAAAAATCGCTTCTTTCCCAAAAATATACTTAAGAAACCACCTACTGCGCATTAACAAAAAGTTTTCCCCAAGCGATTTTTTACCATTAAGTACCTTAAAAAACTAATGCTAACCCTAACCCTAATCCTAATCTAAATAAACTTCCAAAAATTTTTTACTATCACATGACAGTAAAATTTTTATGGCGATACTGGGGAAGATGAGGAATGGTTCCGTTCAATGTTTTTGATGTGGCCTATACTGATTTTTAAAAAATCCTATTTTAGTAGGAGTAATGATTTTATTTCATTTGTTAATTTTTGGAATTATTAAAGTAAGACGTTTTCAAATGTCGATCATTATTATCTGTATGAATGTAATCTGTTTCCTATGATGATTCTTAATCATCTGAAATTTATAACAGGAAATTATTACGATATCTTCGAAATCTGTAACCATTACGACATTTTTGGTCATTCAGATGATTGACAAATCTGTAATTTCCTGTCGTTTTGCATGATGTTACGGGGAGAAAACGACGCTCCTTAGTTCTACGATGCAAAAGATGAATAAAGGCAGCTCGCCAGAGGCGTGACTTGGTGATTTAACCCGATATTGGTATAGACGTGACTTGTGTATTAATATAGTTCGATATTTATATATTATAATCAGAAGATTCCCCCAGAAGAAGAGCTAAAACAACCTTCTTTTATACTTTACAAATATTATGGGAATCACTAATCTAACATTATAGAATATTTTGGAAACTACGAGACTAAAATCATACGATATTCTTATCTACGACGCTATCGTGTGTACAATACGATAGATTGTATGATTTCTAAATCATTCCGCCGTAAGCCGAGCCCCGTTCAAATGAGGGCGTGCATGATCGATTATGCACGATTAATTATATGCATTGTCAATCATGCATTGTATGATCGGATGTCATATGAAATGTGGCGCAGTATACGGATTAATGATCATCCGTTATGGAGATGTCACATTTACCCCGTGACA
>QKWP01000061.1:358593-368896 GCA_003550325.1 Gigaspora rosea
TGTTACGGGGAGAAAACGACGCTCCTTAGTTCTACGATGCAAAAGATGAATAAAGGCAGCTCGCCAGAGGCGTGACTTGGTGATTTAACCCGATATTGGTATAGACGTGACTTGTGTATTAATATAGTTCGATATTTATATATTATAATCCGAAGATTCCCCCCAGAAGAAGAGCTAAAACAACCTTCTTTTATACTTTACAAATATTATGGAAATCACTAATCTAACATTATAGAATATTTTGGAAACTTAGAGACTAAAATCATATGATATTCTTATTTACGACGCTATCGTGTGTACAATACGATAGATTGTATGATTTCTAAATCATTCCACCGTAAGCTGAGCCCCGTTCAAATGAGGGCGTGCATGATCGATTATGCACGATTAATTATATGCATTGTCAATCATGCATTGTATGATCGGATGTCATATGAAATGTGGCGCAGTATATGGATTAATGATCATCCGTTATGGAGATGTCACATTTACCCCGTGACAATGATTAAGGGAGCACATTTTTCAAATTATATATAAAGTTAATGGTAAAATTTTTTTCTTTTTAAAATTAAAAAATATTTTATTAATTAAACAAAATTTAAAAATTAATTTAAAATTGTAAAATAAAGTTTTCTGATTCTAATTGTGGCAAAATTATTAAAATTGGTTCTTTAAATATAGGTATTATAAAAATCATATGATGATCATATGATGATCATATGATGTTAGCCAATCAAATTTGATAATATTATGTAACACCGGAAAATATACAAGTACTGGTATATTTTTTTATAATTTTCCATTAAAAACTTTTACTACTAAGTCTGTATTGTTTATACACGTGATATTTCTGGCTACATTCTCGATTACTGAGATTGCCGTGGTTATTGTTATCCAGTGTCCCAATGCATTGTGAATACTGTGGTTGTTTGTTGTTGGGTTTGGTTTGTTGGATTTAGATTATCCCTAAAGATACCGGTTTCGAGCTTTCAATATACACGTTGTCCGATACCAGCAATTTTTTTAAACAGATTCATGCGCTAAGGGTGTGATTGGTTAATGATTATGGTGGTGCTCAACTATTATAGCGATATTTAATAAGGCCATTGTCGAAACCATTAATATAAATCGTAATATAATTGAATTGTTCTCACGTATCTACTGTAGCAATAAAAATTGCTAGAAATTTCTATACCTGTTTATTTTTTATAGACATAATTATTTTAAATACTACTTTTATATAACTTTTAATTTATCCCTCATGTAAATATCCATCGCTTATACTAAAAGGAAATTGATGGTGGCTTGGTGGCTTAAATTATGCAAGAGCATATACGCTCAAAATATCGCGTATACGCTATTTCACAAACTTGTAAATACCACGCCATAAGCGTATACGTTCAAATTAGAGCGTATATGCTCAGAAAAGAACGTACACGCTCAAATTAAAACGTAAACACTCTAACACATAAAATGTATATAAACCCTACAAATTCAATAAAGGACAAAAATGAAGTTCCACGTCTCATTCTAAAATAAAACATAATAATAAAATGATAAACTTATCTTTTGAATTCAACTTGTAACCTTAATAAACCTTGCAAGACTCAATTCGATGGACTGAATTGACTTGTAACTTCGTATTGTTTATTATAACTCAAATTCTGTGTGACTAGTTTTGTTAATTTCCTTTAAATTGTTCACGTGACTCCCTTTAACCTTTGAACTTCGTGTTGNCTAACACATAAAATGTATATAAACCCTACAAATTGACTTGTAACTTCGTATTGTTTATTATAACTCAAATTCTGTGTGACTAGTTTTGTTAATTTCCTTTAAATTGTTCACGTGACTCCCTTTAACCTTTGAACTTCGTGTTGAACTTACCCCAATTCACCTATTTATATATCTTACCTGTAATCAGTTGGAGCTTTAAATTGGCACTATTGTCTATCTTGTTTTACTGCTCTCCCAATTCAACCGTTACATTTGATGCCAGTTGTGTGGAATGAATTAAAACAACCTGACCTTCTATAAATAAAATACTTAGCTTTAATCTTTTTACGTATAACTAAAAACTGAAATCTCATAAACTTACCTGAAAGTCATACGTTATCCCCTATCCTTCCATGGTTTTCCTTCAACAACCACAAGCCGTGTACGCCTCAAGTCGATCCAAACCAAACCAACCTTTAAGTCAAAACATCCAATACCAAAATCATGAAGACTTGAAACCCCCTTTTACGCCTTTTATAATCTGTCTCCAGCACCTACAACCATATTTTCTAACCATCTACGAAACCGAAGAAGAGTTGCCTGCTCCAAGGAGGCAAATCCAGAAATGCCCGTCCAAGAAACCTTTGTGCTCCCGGTGCCGAAAAAAGAGGCACTCAGTCTTTGAATGCCCTGATGTGAAGCGCTTGGATGAAAAGTGTACTGCGATAATAAAAACTCTTACCATGGAACAAAGTTAAGAGTTCCAAGAAATAATAAACTGACATTTCCATGAAGCCCTTGAGGATACGCACATTCCTAAAGCCCTAGAATTTATATTAAAAGTCTTAAAAGCTATAATAAAAAATAAAAAAAAAACCAAAAGATTCAATATCAAGTCAAGGGTGTATCTCGGCAAGTGAGTTGGACGAACTTATCGATGTGTACTTAAAAGCTCTTGACGATCTCATACCGGAAATGCGTCAAGGTCGAAAAGCTAAAAAAGAAAATAAAATATATAAGGAATAAGTGTATTATCAAAAATCTACAGAATCTAATCAGTATGAAAGCCGTGCCACTGAAAGTTGCCATCAAAATGGTGTCGATACTAACGAAATGGAAAGTATCATTAACAATGCAAATAGTCGATTGTCTGAGTCGGCATGTGATGATTTGATCCTAAAATTACTTGACGATTACCTTGTGGAGGAATCCTTGACCGAAGGGAAAAAAGAAGACATCCTAGAATCCTCGAAAACAAGCAGCCTTGAAAAGATGAAGACAAGACTTTTACGTATTGTCAAAAATCCGCAGAGATCGGAACTGCCGACAGAACTCATACGATTGAACCCTCTCCTGAAGAAGAATGTGAAATTATAAGTGGAATTAAAAGAACCGATATCAAACTGAAAGACTATGAAGCACACGATTGTTCTCAACGATCTGCCGATATGAGTAACGTCTTCGAATGTCCTTATGCGAATTCAATCGCTGTTGCACGAAATAATGTTAAAGAAATTGGAGTTGAAGTTGAGTATAAGAAGCAAGTTAAAGCTGAAAAGAATGAAAGCAAGTCATTTGAAGTTAAATCCGAAGGAGTCGAAAACGATGCCATTGAATCAGCAAAAGTAGATAACATAAACGGAACTGATATTGAAAGTCAAAACCTACTGTATCATCAAGACCCTGTGAAAGCAGCAAGTCATTCTGCAAAATTTTTAGAAGAAGTTGTGGATGATAGGCCTAAGCCGGTTCTTGACGAAGAAGACACTGACCGATATAATTCGTTCGGAAGAAACAATTTCTTGATAAAAGATTTAGACAAAGCCTGCGAGTTGTGGATGAAGAAGGTAAATGAGTTAAGAAGTATAACTAAGCAGGATAAAGAGAATCCATCGAAAGAAAAAAGAACCAACCACCACCATACCAATTTCGAAAGATCACTTGAAGACCTGGATAAAATTTTAGAAATAGAACTTACGAATGCAAGAGTGTTAATAAATAAAGAAAATAAAGAAAAGAGTGTAAACAAAAGTCCAAGCCTAACCTGTCTCAGCAAGAATAAAAAAGAAGCACTGGCCAAATTGAAGAGTAATTCTAACAAAGTACGCGATTGGTATTTAAAATTTGTTGAAGAAGAAAAGACCATATCCATGTTGAAATTGAATTCTATCTAATATAACTGCTCCGAAGCGAAAGACCTTGAAGGCCTCCAGGATAGCCATCACGAAAATTCTGGGATAAAATCTGCCAAGGAAACACTTATCAATGAAGGCAGACTAATAGATTAAAATAAGATCTTCGATTATTATTAAGAAGTAGCAGATATAGGAAATATTAACGAAATGTACAGCGTTAGATATTGTTATCAAGATGAATTTGGAAGTGAAGAAGACGAGCATAAAGCATTCGAGCATTATAAAAAATTGAATGATACAGGTAATGCCAATAGAGCATTTATGGTTAGTAATTGTTACCTTGGTGAAAAAAATTCCAGCGAACTATATAGTCCTAAACCTTGTTCTCAAGATAATCCAAGTACAGTTAAGGAAGAAATAAGGGCATTTGATTTGAACCCTATTGCAAATGAATACTCTAAAATCAAAGATCCTAAATATTTAGAAAATAACTGGCAGCATAACGTTGACATTCGGTTAATCAGTGCAAAATCAGAGGTTGAGCAAAAACTTGAAATCAATGGTGCATGGATCGAAAAACAAATAAATGAGTCAACAGTAAGAATCGAAAAGGATGATAATAATGAGAAAAAAAGAAAAATAATGGTGTAATCAGAAAGTATAAAAGGAGTGATAAAGAAAAAAAGGATGTTTGCAATAGCGGGATATTCTATTTAAGTCAATGGTTCCAACACTTACTTACTGGCTGGTCTTCCGTTCAAATTTTTGACCCTGGCAGATATACTCATCTTGACCCCTACTGCCACCCTAAAGAAACATTATCGAAATCCAAGGAGCTCCTATACGATCTTTCCGCAAAAGTTCTTTCTACCTTAATGATTTTGCAAGCGAAAAGCCCCAAAAGAATTTGGCGAAATATTAGTGATCATTTCGCAGGGGCTCAATGATAAAGGGAAGAAGATGTAGCGATAAAAATTGCTAGAAATTTCTATACCTGTTTATTTTTCATAGACATAATTATTTTAAACACTACTTTTATATAACTTTTAATTTATCCCTCATGTAAATATCCATCGCTTATACTAAAAAGGAAATTGATGGTGGCTTGGTGGCTTAAATTATGCAAGAGCGTATACGCTCAAAATATCGCGTATACGTGATTCTACAAACTTGTAAATACCGCGCCATAAGCGTATACGTTCAAATTAGAGCATATACGCTCAGAAAAGAACGTACACGCTCAAATTAAAGCGTAAACGCTCTGACCCCATAAAATGTATATAAACCCTGCAAATTCAATAAAGGTCAAAAATGAAGTTCCATGTCTCATTCTAAAATAAAACATAATAATAAAATGATAAACTTATCTTTTGAATTCGACTTGTAACCTTAATAAACCTTGCGAGACTCAATTCGACGGCCTGAATTGACTTGTAACTTCGTATTGTTTATTATAACTCGAATTCTGTGTGACTAGTTTTGTTAATTTCCTTTAAATTGTTTACGTGACTCCCTTTAACCTTTGAACTTCGTGTTGAACTTACCCTGATTCACCTATTTATATATCTCACCCGTAATCGGTTGGAGCTTTAAATTGGCACTATTGTCTATCTTGTTTTACCGCTCTCCCAATTCAACCATTACACTACCTCGATGTAATTAATTTATGATAGTGCTGCTGCTACTCAAGTATCAAAATCAATTGAAATATTGATTGCATTTGATGTTTGAACAAACGCCTTTATTATTATTACCATCAACGGTAATTGTCTTTACAAGAAAAAATGAATACAATGGATAAACAAAAGGATAAGGACAATTCTAAATTCTGTTTATTTTTCAGAATTTACTGCAAACGAATAAAAACCAAACGTCCTTTTTTTATTTGTGAGAAAATTTTTAGCGTAACAAGGTAATTATCCATCGACGTTTTATGAAGATCCATAATGATATTGTAATGGTAAAAAGGGTGAAATATAGATATTGTATACTTGGACAATTATTTTTTCAAGTCAATCAATGAAAAATTCAGCCAATAAGCACGACTCTATGAGAAAAAAAAGGACGTTTAGACTCTCTATTTGTTGTTATTTGGAATTATATATTCTTGATTAGACAAATAATTTACTGCTAATTAAATTGTTCTCTCTGATATATTAGACTATCATCACACGTTTATTCAATTGGAATGATAAATTCAATCGATTCAGTAGCCTATTTTTTTTACTAATTAAAATATATTCCCTATCTATTACGACCAATTGACTAAGGCACTTGAGAACACCTTAAGTCAGATGCATTTAAATCAAAATGTGTTACGTGTGCAATAATGTTCAATACAAACACCAAGGTATAAATTGTATATATCAATAATATAAAAATAGCAAATCTTTATCACAGATCCTGGTAGATCTGTAACACATTTATTACAATATCGGTATATATATATATATTTATTTAACGTTAATACTTTCATAAATTTAAATCACCGATTAGGGAAAATGATTGAACATTCGATAATACTATATCTTCATAATTAAATTAAAGCATTCAAATTGTATATGTAGAAATGTAGTAATTATTTATTACAAAAGTCGTAATTGCAATAATATTTACTACATGTAGTAAATATTATTACATGTAGTAATATTTTGTTATATGTAGTAATTATTATTACAAGTAGTAATATTTTATTATATGTAGTAATTATTATTACAAGTAATAATTATTATTACAGTACAAGTACCGTAAATGGCCGGATAAAAGATCCCCCTAGATAGTAAACCTATACCAGGGTGCAGATCTCAGGATCTTCTTTAATTAAATGTTGGCTCATTTTTAAAATCTAAATTGCATATTATAAGCGCAAAGTGTATGTGCATCTCAAATTTTACACGATACGATATAAGCTCTCAGCCGCATATTATACCAGGAGTCTATTATAGGGTTCTAAAATTGGAGGAATGTAACGAACCCGGGTCTTGTATCCGGCCATTTATGGTAGTAATTATTATTATTACTAGTAATTATTACATGTTGTAATTACTATTATAAGAATTATTGTTATAGTTAATAGATTTAGTAAACAATGAATGTAAAGAATGGAAATGTTCTGATATCTGATATGTTCGATTGCATAGACAATGAATCAACATAAAATACTAACGTGCTATAATTTCTCAAAAGCTAGAAACTAAATAATTTAGTATCATTAGAATTTTGGCAAGGAATGACCTAATGTTTTTTTAAAGTTTGATATATATATGAGAAAGTTCTTCCTGGTCGACCAGCCCGAGCTTTTTTAGGATCAACACTGGGCTCATGATTTTCCATCAGCCCATATTATTAGCATGACGCTAATTTGAATCATGACCAAATTAGGCACAATTTAGACCAAATTTCAAAATATAACCTATGCGTGTTATTACGTGCAAATACGGTATATAAGGGTCGATTTCTTTTGATCCCTTTTATCTTGACAAAGATTTATTTCTCCTGAATCTGTTTTCTTGACAAATAATCCATTTTTAACCTAAATAATCGATAATGAACATGTCGGTCAAAAGAGCAAATTCCAGATATTTAATTAATTTAGTTCTTATATTTTGTCTTATAAATCTTAATTTTCATGAATCCGTTATTGGTCAAATGGTCTATGCCAATTTTACTAAACTCAGTGCTCCTATTATTGTCTTTAATCAAACTAGTGATGTTAGTGTTTCATTTAAAGGACTTCTCGAGTATAAGTTCCAAGATCCTGATCCTGATAAATATATATTCAGATTATTCTATGAAAATAGTGTAATAGATAAAATCTATAATTTCAGTAACCTATATATAAAGATAAAGCCTCCTAACACTGAGCCTTTTGACGTAACAGTGGATAGAGATGCCGGTTCCGATTTTGTAATTGGTCAAACGTTTGATGTTTTTTATCATGATAAAGCTAGCAACATAACTTCTTATCTTGATATGAGTCCAATACTTCCTTGTAATAATTTATGCAAGAATAATTAGAAATTGCACATTTTGGCAGTACTGTCATCCAGTTTTAATTGAATATTAGATATAAAGCAGTCAGTTTAATAAAAAATTCTTTGAAGAATTTTAAACTGACTTTTTTTTTAACAATTTATCATATTTTAGATAAGATACTAGCTCTTAGTATATAAGATTGAATTATAACATTTTTATCTACAATTAATGTATATTTATATTATAGTAATATTTATTTTTTAATCAACTATCTTTATATTTAATGGGTATCCGTTAGCTGTACTATATATAATACAAAATACTTAATTTAATACAGGTTTAAAAGCCAAATTTTAAAAATTTTTATTATTAACTTCAAATAAAATTTCTCAAAATATATAATCCTATATTTATATTTTGTACATGTATATTTAAACTAATAAAAGCTATATTAATAAGTTTAAAAATTGTTTGCTAGACCCTGGGTCGGATAGTACAGTGGTTAGCGCTCCGGGGTTGCACTCACAAGGTCGCCAGTTCGAGTCTAGTGGATGACAAAAACTGTGTTGGGACCACGAGTGTCAAGGATCTGTGATGAGGAACCGCACTTCTTCCCATTTCCGGATGAGGTACTACAGCAATAACAGAGTTGCGTGACATAGCCACATTGGTCATGCGGCATCAGAAAAGGAAAAAATCTGACAAGAAACGTCGTAAACATAAGGACCATCTACTATAAAAGGAAAAGTCCACGAGGGAAACCAGACCCGATCCGAATTCAGAAGGTAGTACCTGGCAGCAACGAAAAAAGGACCTATACAAGCATATCGGCGGAGTAAACTAACTCCTTAAAGTTGATCTAAGAAGCCTACGGGTAGGGCACACCGAATGACGGACCGGCTGGACTCAGCTAGGGAAACCAGAGGAAGGAGGAGTAGGTTAGGATAGACTTCGTAGAACAAAATTAAAAATAGAAATCGATCATGTAATGAAAATGTAGGGGGCCCGTAGGGTCCCTAAGACCAATGACCTTAATAAAGACCGCCAACAGCAGCTTCGGGTGTAGCCCGAAGAAATTTCAAAAAAAAAAATTGTTTGCTACAAAAAGTGCAAAAAAAGATTAAAAAATGACTAAAAACACTAAAAAAATTTTTAAATTATAAATAACAAAAAATTTTATTTAACTTCTTAAATTTTTAATATGTTGTAAAGTTAGTCTTTCTGATCCTAATAATAATAAAATTATTGAAATTGGGTTAGTACCATATTTTCATATAATAATGCTTATGAGCATCATTTCAAAAATCATATCATCCAAAAATAAGATGTATAGCTTTGAAATGACCCATCATATTCTGAAATAACACACATGTTTGAATCAATATAAAATAGCTAATTACATAAGTGTCTTTATATCAGGCAGCTAGTCTTTAGCTCAAAATAACATACATGTGCATATTCAAAATAATACATATGTACTCAAAATACACACAGGTGAACATTATTATGTGAAATATAGTAGATAAAAAGTTATAAATTATTTAATTTTATTAATTTTTATATGTTTTTATTATAAAAACTAACCAATTTTAGACTATGTTACTTAAAACTGGTTTAATTAATCTATTTTAAAAAACTATAATAATTTAAAATCAAAGTTAGATCTAAATTTTAATTTTGTTTATTTTCTAATAAATTTTTATACAATATAACTCTTTTAATACTATACTAAATTAAATATGGCAAATTTTAGCAAAGTAAAAAAGCTTAAAATCAATTTGTATAAAATTTTTATTAATAAATATTGTTAAATTTTGAATAAAAAAGTATTAGCATTAAAGTATATTTTAGCAAAATTTAAATAAAATCTATTATTTGTTATTGTAAAATAATAATTTTTTTAATTTATGCCAAATTAAATAATTGTGCAATAGCTATACAAAGTTAATTAATTGGTTCTTATAATCCAACTAGATCAACTTTTGTAAATTTTTATAAAAATTTTTTTTTATGTTTTAATAACTCCCAAATAATTATAATATATCAGGGCAAAACCCATGCTAGAATTCTAGTAAAACCTGCTTTGATTATAGAGTTTGGATAAAATCTGCATTAATATAGTGTGTTTTATATATTGTTATAAAGATACTAAAATTAAATAATGTTGATATCCATGTAATCACATTATGATCTTTTGTATAAACAAATATAAGATGCATCATAGAGCTCTAGCATTACCAACTTAAAAAGTTTTGCTATTAGTATTATGATTAGAGTTTAAGTTTGACCAGATTTAATTACCCTAATAGAATTTAGGTGACTATATATAGAATCAATAAAAAGCTCTCAAACCCTAACTCTAATATTAATAGCAGTAGTATTCTAGTATTTATGCAAAAAATCATCATTTAATTAAATAAATTTCAGCATCATTTGATTTCAGCATTATTTTTTTTTTTTTTTTTTTTTTTTTTTTT
>QKWP01000061.1:368919-454927 GCA_003550325.1 Gigaspora rosea
TTTTTTTTACACTTTGGCAGTTTCGCCAGTACTTTATTAAGATACTAAGTATATCACTAAATTAATACACTTGTTTACTCCTAATTTGCAAGCCTGACATCACCCGGCTACCCTAAGGCGCCCAAGTGCAATCTACCGCACTAGCTTAAGATTATTCAGAAACTAGGGACTGTGTTAAACCAGCCTAAGTGCCACACCAAAATGGCTTTCCACCAACTAATATTCTATCACCTATTGCTGACATGCACAAATTATAAGAATCTTGCTTCTGCTCTATCCTTCTTCTTTTTAATTCTTCAATATTTCTTTCACTTTCGTTAGTAAAGTTTTCTTGAATTAGGGTCCCTCTTCTGCCTCTTCCTTTCAACGATACTTTTTAAAAAAGGAGCCTTCTTTCCCTGCCAGTTTCTTTTATGCGTCCGCTGGATTCCTTCTTTCTGTTCCCATTCCACTATTTTAACGCATCTTTCTCTCCAGATTATTTCATGAAAATAATCCCATGCCATAAGAGGAAAATACTGCAAGATCAATTTTACGTCATTACTTGTAAGGCCTAACTTAAATAAGTCTTCTTCAGTACACGACTTATATAAACCCCTTATAAGGCCTTCTCTTCTTTCTTTTTTTTCCTGCGTACTGGCACCAAAGAGAGAATCACGGAGCTGCTGTATTGAAACTTCATTCCTTTTCCCATTTTCATTTAGAAGCGCAAGTATGAATTTGGCAACTGTCTCCTCAATCTTTTGCCACCGTGTCTCCTGAGCTTCACATACTGCCAAATGATCCTGCGTTTTCTTGGCATCTTTTTCACATACTTTACATATATCATCTTTATATAGATCGGGATGCGTTATCCTAAAATTACTAAGGGTCGGGAGCTTACCGTGCAGACACTTGATTAAGAAATTGAGTTTTCTTCCTTTATGCATTGAGGTACATCTCACGCCACTTTGCTTTTTAATTCTTTTCCATAGACCTTCCCACGTCCAAATACGGTGGTAGTCTTTCTTTTCCAGCCAACTAGAGACGCTTAGCATTCTCCAATCTGCTGCTATCAAAGTGTCCTCAATTTCTTTAATGACCTTTCGCACTGGCATTTCAACAAGATTGTTTTGCCAGTACATATTGTACCTAATTCTTGAGTTTCGTTCTGTATTCTGTACTACAAGAAGAGGAGCTGCTTGGCCTTCTTTCGCTAGTACATCTACTCTGTCATTCCAATAATTGTTGCTATGTCCTTTGACTTTAACCATCTCCACCTTTAAATTTTTAATTCGTTTGTGTCAAAAATCTTGAGTAGCAAATTATAGTTCTTCTGACGTAGCCACTCTTTATTCGATCTGTGCCTTTCACAACCATTAATTTCTAGGATTGCAGCTGCACTGTCAGTATAGATTTTGACCACACTATCTTGCGGAGACAATAATAAGACTACCCAAATTGCTGCTAATTCAGTCCTTGTCGAAGAAGGCCATCCTTGTATACTGAGGTTCCCCTTTTGGATCATTTCCTTTCCATCTTTACCGACCTGTATCCATCCTAAACCTTGCTTACAACTCATTCCATTTTCTGAAATTTCTTTGTGCAATGATCCGTCTGTATAAAACACTAATGACTTTTCCGCTACACTAATATTTCTATTTAACTGCTCTAGAAGCAGATTCTCACAATAATAACTAAACTTCTGTCTTTTTATCAGTTCTACTTCTATTCTATCTACGATTATTACCGCTGTCAGGCTTGCTTTAGTGATTCTATCTACTTCTTCCTTCTTAACTACTCCCTTCTCTAATGAGCTTTCGACTATATCTGTTGATATATCAAAAACCCAATCACTCTCTTGTGTTTTAACACCCTGAATTGCTATAAAAATTAAATCCTTCGAGATCCATTGCATCTGCACCTTATCTGCCTCATTTGCAAAATTAGCTACTAGTCTAATTTTATTCACCTCCTTATTGACAGACAACCCTTCTTCTAATAGCACTTACTTTTCTTTCTTCCCAACTACTCTACGTATATCTATTTTGCACTCTCAATTCTTCATTAGAACACATTCTATTTTCCTCTTATCTAATGAAACCTCCTTTTGCTTAATCACGGGCGACAGTTTATTCTCTTCTGAAATTCGAAATTCCTGTTTAACTTCTCTTGTGAAAGAATTTGCAAGACCTCTTCCTCAATGTTTTTAAACCATTGAGGTATTCTTCCTCTATTCGATTTGTCTTTCGACCGCATGTATTGGCTCCATGAGATGAGTACGTTTCTCCGTCTATTGAGAAGTTGGCCCAGGAAGAACAGGTCAAAAGCCACCAGTACTCTGGCATATTTGATTACTATTTTATCTCTAAGCAAACTGTGGATTGCTATACTAGTACCATATAGCTTCCAGCTATCTTGTGATGCTCTAATAGAGATATTAATTTCTTTTGCTCTTAACAACACCAACATAGTTTGGTTAAACTTCCATAGCTTTTCCAGGAGATTTGGGTTCCCATCATTATGGAGTCCGAAATCCTCCACCAAGCCAGCCAGTTTATGACCTTGCTCAATTCTAATTTCCGTAATTGCACTGATCTGACTTTTGTCATTTAATTGATTATAAACACTAGTAATTTGCTTATTTAATAACTCAGCCTCTAAAGTTCAAAAGTTTCTAATATTCTTGTGTGTTACCACATAATTAGGTGTTGTGATCTGGAGCTCAAGTTTATTCTTCACTAATCTGATAATCGGCTTATGAATTTTGTTGATCAATACTTTTGACATTCTTGAGAGTTGAAGCAAGTAACATAGCTTAGGAATAATGCACATGTTGTTAATATATGCCAATTGGCTAGCTGTCAGCCTTTTCCATCTCAATGTTTGTACTGTTTGTTGCACTATTCCTTTAGCTTTTAAGAATATTTGTTTTTCGTTCAATCTGCTGTTCAACCAAATACCTAGCAATCTTGTTATATTATGCGGCTTCTCCTCGGTGATAGATTCATCACCAAAAGTAATACTTCTTTCTTCTGCTTTGGTTTTTGGATTGAAAACAATCAAATTTGACTTTTTGACATTAATTTAGATATCATTGATCTGAAAGAACTCATTTGCTATTGACAGCGTCTTCTCCATGACCTGCTTGTTTGGTGCCAACCAAGTAGTGTCGTCTGCGTAAGCTACTACAGCTACTTTAATCTTCTTTTTTTATTTCAGCATCATTTGTAACATATATTAATGCATATTTTACCCTATATAATTTGCATAGCAGATTTAAGGGTGAGGGACATAGATTATTTATTATATGATTTTAATGGTACTATGAGATTTATATAGAAATTGGAAATGTGCTACTAATAAAACTTTTTATAGCTGCAACCAAATTTGACTAAAATTTTATAATTTATAAAATCAAATACACGTTTTATAATAATAAAATTTTAATATAGTATATATTTTATTATAGAATAGTTTGTTAATTTTGGTAGAAATTAGTTGAAAAATTAGAACTTAATTAGGAAATTCTGTAATAACTGTATTTAGTAATAGTGATATACAAAATTGATGCATAATGACGCTTAATGATGCTTAGTGACGCTTAGTGACGCTTAGTGATGCTTAATGACGCTTAGCAACGCTTAACGACGCTTAGTGACGCTTAATGACGCTTAGCTCAATAGATATATAAACCCACCTTATTTCCCTTAGTTTTAGATAGATCCAGACATTGTATTTTACCTTTACCTTTATACTTATTATCCTCCTCTCTTATTATTAATAAACTCTTGGGATTTCTAAGGAACAGACACCTTGGAATAGCCCTCTTGTTAAAATTAATAAACTGTCTATTATCTCTTGTTGTTTTATACCGAACTGTCACAGAGAAGTGTGTAGTTTCTTACAGACATAAAAGAAACTATACTTCCCTCTTGCACACCGCTTCACGCCCAAAATAAGGGATCTCAGGAGCCGTGTGATTGTTACTTTATCGGAATTAAAGAAGGCTTCCGGTACTGTAACAATTTAAAAAAATTATACTTCTATATTTTGTTACAGGGTGATTTGTACGATTAATTATTTATAGGATAAAAGTTTATAAAAACAATATGATAAGGCAACTTGCCAGAGGTGTGACGTTGGTGATTTAGTTCATATTATATAAAGGAATTATTATTGGATTAGCGAGCTTATGTGCTCCTTTCTCACACATAAGTATCGTAACCAACCTTAACCAAGTTACATCCTTTTTATAACTTAAAGAACAATGAGGCTTAAAAAGAACTCACCTTATTGTATAATGTCTTAATTTTGTAGATCCATCTTTTGCCCATCTCCTCTTGACGATCTCTAAGCCCATAGTGATCGTCAAAAGTTCCAGAGGTCAATTATTATGCAGCTATAATCTAGTGATCATTAGATCCTGATTTTCAGAAATGTCACTTTTAGCCCGTGACAATATCATAAAGTTTACCCAAGTTGGCTCAAATTTTCCTGTGTTACACAAAATTATTAATTTTGATTGGTCGATATCATATGATCATCATATGATTTTTGTAAACAACTTTTGACATCTAAAGTTTAAATCTTTATAACTTAATGAATATTCAACCAATTTTAATAATTTTACTATTTTTAGAATCGCAAAAACTGCTCTATAATTTTATTTAATAGTTCAAACAATTTGCTTAAAAAATTTTTACTAAACTTTAAAAAGAAAAAATCAATACTACAAAAATCATATGATAAATAATCTATATACCCCTACCCTTAACCAAAATATAGTGCAGTTTTATTTATTATATTATAATTTCAAAGATCTTAATTCTGTAAATATATAATACTAGCCTGCAGGTCGTTAGCATAAGTGGTTATGTTATGCTCTTAGGTTGCCAAACATAAGATCGCTAGTTCAAGCTCTACTAGCAGACAAAGAAAAACTATACTCGATCATAAGACGAACAGGCTGAACTAGGATGCTAGAACCACAGTAGGAAAATCTAATCATATTTGCATAATTGCATGCTCAATAAGAACAATCCTGGTAAAAATCTGGTTGATAAACTTCAAATCTGGTTGAAATAGAACACCTCCGATTAAATTTCAGTTATGCCTCCAGCAAAATTTCAGTCAAAAAATTGAATACCTCTAGTAGAATTCTAGTCAAAATTCTAGCGATATAGGGACCTGACAAATTAGAAAGGTCCTATTAAATAATATAAGAATTAATAAATAAAAGATCGCCAATAGTAACCCTAAGCTAAACCCTAAGAAAATTTAAAAAGTATATATATATTGTACCCCAGATAAGAATCCGCCCAATTTAGAATCCGGTTGTCCTGATTCTGAATCGGGGTAGCCGAATTTAGAATTCTTAAGTGGGTTGCCCAGTTTGATAATTTGCTTAATTTGATTAATCCGACTGTCCTAATTCAGAATCGGGTGGCCGAATTTAGAATTCTTAAGCGGATTGCCCGAATTGTTAATCACTCAACTGCATGTGCCACATGGAACTTCAATTAACTTAACTTTATTTATTAGAGATATCACCGTTACGTTGGGGTTCTATGTCATCTATTGGGGTATCACACGGACTAATTAATCAAAGCTATGTCAGCTAACTATATAATTTTTCGTATTGCAGACTTCTCTAGAGATCCCAGCTTCTAACCGATTTGTCGAACCTAATTCACTCTGTAGAAAAAAAATCAAGCAAAAGATGATTCGACGAATTCAACCCGCTAGTATCTTTGATCAAGACCAAGAAAGAGTTGATCAGAATCCTGAACCCAAAAGAAGAATCAAGACCTGAATTAGTGCCATGCCCGAACTAAAACAAAAAAAAAAAAAAAGAGGATTTTATACTTCCAAACCGGGCTACTATTTTAAACCTACCAAAATTCTAAATTTCCTTCTATATATATCCAAACTCGACCTTATCTAAAATCGATTCCATCTACATGCTTTCAAAAGTCTCAAACCAAAATCTGACGAAACAACAAAATGGGTCCTAACAAGCAAGACAAAGATACGAAGAACAACAGAAGTAGAGCTTGTACCCGTATAAGTGTTACCCAGGTAATCCGGTTAACACCTGTCAACCGGGTCATAGCTATCGTTAACTGAGTGACCCGGATTAATTATCCATAAGCATGATAATGTGACGTACAAACGTATGTACAGTACGCATGTCCGTTGGGAGTGAGGTCATTTTAAATATTATTATTTAAACCCAGTTTATTTTCTGATGGCCTCTAGCCGTTGGAGAATAAACTGATTATGTTACAGCTATTATCATGATTCTCGGGGCACCTGTAAAATTTGCCGAATGATTTTTAGGCCGGTTAAACTTATATATTAAATTTTATACATAAAAATTAAATAAATTTATCAGTTACCATTATCATTATACGTAGTTTTTTTAAAAAAAATGCATATAAGAGAATTTATGATTTTGCATCAACCAATCAAAAAAACCGGGTTACCCGGATTATTAAGATGACCCAGCTTATAATGTTGTAAACGGGTGAGTAACCCGGAGCTTAAATTTTTTAACGAGTACAACCTCTAAAAAAATTACATACCATTAAGAGCTACCTCAATTTTGCATTAGCCAATCAAACAAACCGGGTCAACCGGGTCACCCAGGTAACCGGATTTTTTAAAACAATCCGGTTTGTGACCCGGTAATAATCTGGTAAATGGGCGGGTTATCCGAAATTTGAAATTTATTTCGGGTACAACCTCTAAACAGAAGTAATACCACGAAAACATAGTAACTCATCGATGTGAAACTATCCAAGTAACAAGAATCAAGCTACCGGTCCCAACCTTAAATCTCCACTCTTAACATCCACTTGCTTACCCAGTGAAGCCCCAAACTACAAAAAAAAAATTAATTATATAACTTATATAGTTAGCAAAAGGAATACATATAGAAAATTTTTAATAATATTAACAAGAGGACTCTAAAATGGAAATATTATACTTACTGCAAACTCGATCAAAACACAAGAAGTATCTCCAATTTTATCGAAAAATCCAGTGCCCAGTTCCAGATTCAAAGATCACACAACCACAACGGCAATAGGAAAAGCCCACAAAAGATGAAATAAATAAATATTTACATGTAAAAAAAAAAAAAAAAACATTACCGATATCTTTAAATTTAATAGAAATTCGATATTTATAGTGCGCTATTTCAATTTAGATCTACCAATCATATTTTAGCCACATGATCTAAATTCTTTTTTTTGTTCAATTATGCGGAGCATATGCGATGCGAAAAATGGTTGATTATGCGTATAATGCCCGTAACGGTGGGGTGGTCAATCGTCTAATTGAATCAAACATATATGTCTAGTCTGCATAATGATAGATTTTTGATTACAAAACTATTACACAATTTTTATATTAAAAAATTAGTAAAATATTTTTGATTATATATCACTTAATAATTTTTTTTTCTTCTAATTTTAAAGCCTTTCGATCTTCGCTGCATCCTTAACAAAGTTACGTTTTCAAAATTTACATCCATATATTAAAACTTCAATTAAAGTATCATTTTCAAAATGAATATTTGTATACGGTATATACACTGTATATGTTAATTTGAAATGTATAATTGAGATTTTTAATATATATGTTGTACCCTAGTGTTCCAAATTGATTAAATTTTACCAACCGGTTAGTTGCCAACTATAGTTGCCAACTAACCGGTTACGTATATCACGTGACTAATTTAACCGATTAGTTGGTTAGTTGGTTAAGTTGGTTGGTTAGTTGGTTAGTTGGTTGGTTGGTAGTTGTAATTAAATAAATATTACAATAGCAATATATATTATAACTAACTATTAAGCAAAAGGTAAAGTATAAAATGTATTAATACATACATACAGTTATAACGTTCAAAGAATCACTATCATAATAATGTGCAAAGAAATTAAGACATCATGATAAAGTTAACTGCCTATTGTGCAGATATAACATGTTACTTGCAGATGCGAACAAATAACTACAAATTGAACCAGGTAATACATGAGCTTTAGATAAGTGTGTAATTAATTTTACAATTAAGATTATTCAACACTAAATCAATTTTCACCCGAAGGTTGTATGCTTTTAATTCCCAAATTAAAAATAATATGCCGAATTGGATTCTTTTTTTTATTTAATACATTAAAAATAATAAAAAGTGCAACTCAAGATTTATCCGCCATTCAAACTAATGATCTAATAATTTTGAAAGCTATTAATAGGTCGATTGATAGAAAACTTTAAATGAAATTATAAATGCTACTTATACTAACAACTAAATCTTAAACAGTCTACGGAGTAAAATTTAATATAAAATGAAAAACACCCACAAATACATGTGAATTAAATAAGGGACCTGAAAATAACTATTTAATAATAAGTAGATCTAAAATAAGCTTAAAGTGAAACATTAATCGAATAATCATAATAACCATTATACTTACTAGGCTAATACGAACTAAATGGTCCAAAAAGCACTTTTAACAATAAAACTTATAAGCATAGGTTATTTAGGATCCAAGTATAATTGATATTTACACTCACAAAATTAATGCAAATTGAGCAACCCGAGAAGTACTATTAAGAGGGAATTTAGATTGGATAATTAAGATTTTAAACATGGAATAAAAAATTAAATCTTGTACCCACCAATATAATGCAGATTAAATGATTCAAATGGTGCTGTATAAAGAGCAAACACTAATTTACAGAGAATAAGTAGGATAATAATAAACTAATACTTGGGTGATAAAAGTAGATTTTTTCGATAAATATCTACCAGTAAAAGATAGCGTAACTAAGTATATACTTTAAAAAATATGATTCATAGATTACTTGTTTCAAAATAAAACGTACCTATTTTATTTGAAATCGGACGTTGAATCATTAATTATGAAACCCCAAAGTATAAGATTTTAATGCATACCAAACCTATCCATCATATATTCTTCCATACTATCCATTGTAAATTCTTCCATTTAGATATTATTACCAAGATAGCTCTTTTATCTTATATATTGGCGTTAAAAATACTTACATATTATACAGGTTCTATACAAGGTAAAATCTAGAATAAAATTTTATATTTATTTTTATTTAATGTTCTCTTCTTTTTTTTTACACATAATATATTTTACTAATCGTGGGTACTTACAAGGGTACTAAAAGCAGATTTATGATAGTAAACAAATGCCTTATGTTCACCACCAATTCTTTGTGATGATATTTACCACCGGTTCCGTAGCCAGTACTATACGTTCCGTTAATGATAAGATTTCCTATATTATGTGTTGAGAATAATTGAATGCTTCGTGTTTATTAAGAAATTTCTTGGCTTTTACTTGATATATCCTTTTTCTTTTTTTTTTATATCATTTGATTTTTACGAATTGATTATTAATTAATTATACTTTATTGTTCTTATATTATTCACATGGTTTATTATTCACATGGTTCTGATAATAATTTTTAATTAATGATTAAAATGGGCTTTAATGTATAGCGATAGAATGTTTTTTGCTGTTATTAATAACCAGCTTGTTACATGACGGCAAGAATTATTTTATAATTTTTTTTATATAATAGAGATATTTATTACAAATACGTATGTGCTAAAGTGGTACAAATTACAAATAAGCTATGTATGTATGATGCCAATTTACCTGATATACACAATAATGACGATTATATTACATAATTACTGCTATCGCTATTATGTACTATGTACGTAGCATTAGTTGTGTAGTTGATTAATATAGGCAACTGGTTAATTAACAACTAGTTGACAACTAACGATTAACCGTAGTTGAACTAGTTGATTATAAATCGGTTAGTTGATTAAAAAATTTTCCAACCGGTTAGTTGGAAAGTTGTCAACTATTCGGTTTTCCAACTAACGATTTGGAACACTATTGTACCCCAGATAAGAATCCGCCCAATTTAGAATCTGGTTGTCCTGATTCAGAATCGGGGTAGCCGAATTTAGAATTCTTAAGCGGTTGCCCGGATTGATAATTTGATTAATTCGATTGATCTGGCTGTCCTGATTCAGAATCGGGGCAGCCGAATTTAGAATTCTTAAGCGGGTTGCCCGGATTCAACTGCATGTGCCACATGGAACTTTAATTAACTTAACTTTATTATATTAGAGATATCACGGTAGGGTGGTCAATCGTCCAATAGAATCAAACATATGTCTAGTCTAATTCATTTTTGCATAATGATAGATTTTTTTGATTACAAAATTATTACGCAATTTTTATATTAAAAAATTAGTTATCACTTAATAATTTTTTTATTCTTTTAATTTTAAAGTCTTTCGATCTTTGCTGCATCCCTAACAAAGTTACGTTTTCAAAATTTACATATATATGTTGTGTCCCGATGCCCGATTCGGAATCGGGCTGTCCCAGATGAGAATTTTGTAGCAGAATTAGGACTTTAGGTGACTTTAGGGTTAGGGTTAGGCTAGAGGTAGGATTAGGCCAGATTCCAAATTGGGGCAAATTCTTATCTGGGACACAACATATATATTTAATTTTATATATTTTTATTTATGTACGAAATTTTTAATAAGTTACTAGCGCTTAAGCTGGCTCGGCTTGGCTTCTAAAACTGAGCCGAGCTGAGCCGGCTCGAACCAATCACGTGACTCGATTCAGAGCTGTCCAGAATTATGCGATTCGATTGAGTAAATTATGCGATTTAAATAAGGTCAATTATGCGATGGATGCGAACTATGCATTTTCTTAATTAGATTTTGTCAGTTATGCCAACTTTTCGAAATATTTCGAACTTTTTTGCGGAAGTTTTCGGAATTCACAAACACATTCTTCCGCCAATCAAATCTCACTCACGTGATTTATGCCTTTTTTTCATAATTATGCGAAGCATATGCGATTAGGGTGATAAACGGACTAAGTAATCAAATGTAAGGTAACTATAAAATTAATATATTGCAGATTTTTCATGTTACGCGAAGGAAAAAATCGTTAT
This sequence comes from Gigaspora rosea, assembly GCA_003550325.1. Taxonomy (NCBI): domain Eukaryota; kingdom Fungi; phylum Glomeromycota; class Glomeromycetes; order Diversisporales; family Gigasporaceae; genus Gigaspora; species Gigaspora rosea. Next base: position 379,933 of record QKWP01000061.1, read on the forward strand.
CGCTATTAATGCATATCGATATAACAGTAATTTTAATATATTTATTAAAATTTCAAACCGATTCAACTCACTAAAAGGATAAGGAATTGCTTGGAGATTTTCACAAAATGTCTACAAAGTGTCAAAAAACAAAGTTACGTTCGAATATTTTATGTTATATGTAAATTTTAGGTGTTCAACTAATAGAATAATAGAATACCGGTATATAAATTTATTAAAAAAAAATTCTACAATAAGTAAAATCAAAAAATTTACTAAAGCTTTACGAAAAATAGAGCGTAACTTTTTAGAGATGGTTCTTATTAAGAGATTTCACTCAAAAATTAGAAAAAGAAGCGCAATATTCAGAGGAATCTTTTAGAATTTTGTACTTTTCTTTATAAATAATTGAAGTATAATGATATTTGTGTCGATGATTTTTAATTTCACTGATAAAATCTGTTCATATTAAAATTACTAATACACCTGACATAGGTTTGATTACTTAGTTCGTTTATATGCGATGCGAAAAAATGGTCAATTATGCGCATAACATCGCATTGCATAATCCTGGACACCCTAGTGCTGATTACAGAAAGTCACGTGTCAAAGATGTATTTTAGTGGCGATACTGGGATAGTTGTTTAAAAAGGTGTTGAGATATGGGATCTTTGCATTGAAAATGACCTTACGGGGCTATGTAGATCTTATGAATAAAAATTAAAATTTCTAGCCATCCAATAATCCAATTCAAATAATTTTTTTTTATTTTGTAGAACTCACTAAGCCCTACAAAATAAAAGAAAGTTTATTTGAATTTGATTACTGGATAGCTAGAAATTTTAATTTTTATTCATAAAATCTACATAGTCCCGTAAGGTCATTTTCAAGGCAAAGACCCGCATATATTAGTAGTTATATAGTAAGTGTATCATCCTATAAGTAATGATATATATGAAATAGCATCAAGCAATTCTTGAAACAATCCGTAAATATAATCATGATAACGAACTCTTAATGTAATTTAGAGGGAAAATGTATATATCGTTATCGGACTTTATAATATTTGTCATTATTATATTGTTGATAATGTTACTACTAAATTGCTTGAATTCCTTTATATTTTTATAAATTTATTGATTATTTTTTTAATTTTATTAACTTTCACAATACAAAGGATGCATTTACATTTATGTAATAAAGTATAGGATACATACGTTGACATCCTTATTATTATATACTAACTAGAGCTATCTATAGATTTTGAAAACCAATAGAAAGCTTTCTCTTCATCTATCTCAACACCTATACCTCTTTTGTAACATAATCCAATATTATACTGTCCTTTAAAATTATCATTATCAGCAGACTTCAAATACCAAACAAATGCCTTTTTTTCATCACAGGAAACCCCTATTCCATATTGATAGCAATGTCCAACATTGTTTTGTCCAACGGAATTACCGCTTTCTGCGGATTTTAGATAGCATTCAAATGCCTTCTTTTCATCTTGGGTGACACCAATGCCGTTTTGATAACATAATCCAAGGTTGCATTGTCCTTTAGAATTACCACCTTCAGCAGATTTTTTATAACATTCAAAGGCTTTCTTTTCGTCTTTAGCAGTGCCTATTCCATTCTCATAACACCAGCCGAGATTATTTTGACCCAATATATTGCCACCTTCAACCGATTTTAAATACAATTCAAATGCTTTCTTTTCATCCTTAGCAACGTATATACCTTTTTCATAACAATAACCAAGGTTACATTGTCCATAAGAGTTATTATTTTCAGCAGACTTCAAATACCATTCAAATGCTTTTTTGTCGTCTTTAGCAACGCATATACCCTTTTCAAAACAATATCCAAGATTACATTGGCCACGGGAATTCCCACTTTCAGCAGATTTTAAAAACCACTCAAATGCCTTCCTTTCATCTTTATTAATTCCTACACTACTTCGGTAACACCATCCAACATTATTTTGACCATAAGAATTACCACCCTTAGCAGCTTTCATATACCATTCGAATGCTATATTTTCATCTTTGGTAATACCTATTCCATTTTCATAACATACACCAACATTGTTTTGTCCAACAGGATTCCCGTTTTCGGCAGATTTCAGATACCATATAAATGCTTTATTTTTATTTTTAGCAGTACCTATTCCATTTTCAAAACACATTCCAAGATTATTTTGTCCTTGTGAGTTACCGGTTTTTGCAGATTTTAAATACCATTCAAATGCTTTCTTTTCATCTTTAGCAACATGTATACCCTTTTCATAATAATATCCAATGTTACATTGTCCTTGAGAATTACCACCTTTTGCAGATTTTAGATACCATTCAAATGCTTTACTTTTGTCTTTGATAATACCTATACCATTTTCATAACATCGTCCGATATTACATTGACCGCTAAAATTACCACTTTCGGCGGACTTTAAATACCATTCGAATGCTTTCTTTTCATCTTTAGCAATGCCTATACCATTTTCATAACACAATCCTAGGTTATTTTGACCTTGTGAATTATCATTTTTAACGGAGCTCAAATACCATTCAAACGCAATTCTTTCGTCCTTAGTCACGCATATACCTTTTTCATAGTAACATCCGATAATACGTTGACTACGAGAATTACCGCCCTCGGCAGATCTTAAATACCACTCGAATGCTTTATTTTTATCTTCAGCAACGCCTATACCATTTTCATAACACCAACCAACATTATATTGTCCTTGAAAGTTTCCACTTTCAGCAGATTTCAGATGAAATTTAAATGCTTTTTTCTCATTTTTAACCACACTTATAATTTCTTCATAACGTTTAATTAAATCATCCTGTTCATCACCTCTAACGGGTTTTGAATCTTTTCTTTTTACACTTTTCAATGCTCGTAATAAAAAATGTGGCATTTGTTTTTACTATTCCAAATTACTGACTCGATTTAAAAAACAATTAGATAATGCTTTTGAAAAAATATGTTTACATTATATGCACGTACGTATGTACATGCGTATGTATGCACAATAAATAATATTAAAAAATTACTCATTTGTCCATGTTTTGTTACACCGGAACTTTACGTTCCGAAACGTATCAAAATTTGTAAATTAAATCAAACCTTATATATGCAGTTTTTACACATAAGGAAACAATAACAAAGAATGGATTATACGTTTATGTTGCATATTACTATAAATTAATATATTTATAAAAAAAATCGGCTAATTTGGGTAGTCAGATGATTATCATTCGTTCATAATGAAATACACGATTGTGTAACCTTATAAAGTTTTTGGAATAAATGGAAAAATCTTTAATCTTTCGCTTTTATATTACTTGCTAAAAGTTCTTCCTGGATGACATCTATGTTATCTTTGTTTATGCAGTAATTTTACTCCTTTTATGAAACTTCCAATAAACATTACCGTAAATGTTAATGTATATATAAATCTTTATAAAACTCTACGTAATGGTGAAGTCATTATCGTAAAAGATGTTATTCGTTTATCTGTCCGAATAAACAGAATTTATTCGAATCTGTTTATTCATTCATGACAACTCCGACAGGATTATGGATTTCATCCATGAATTCGTCTCACCTTTATTATGATGTAAATAAGTAAATAAAACTAGACTAAAATTAATACTCGTCCTACAAAAATATCGACATCCGATAAAAATGTTCAAATAACCTAACGAAGTTGCAGGTCTCCATTGAAAAAAAACATTTTACTTAAATGCAATATTTAAGTAGTATATTTCGTGCGCCATTAGGGTCGCGATCAATATTAATCTGGCATGAATTAGATTTGTAAATTTTGGCGCCACCTAATTCCTTACTAGCTTTTCTATTTCCGTAGGCGTTACATATTACAGGCGTATAATAGTCTTCATTGCATATCAGATATAATCAACTCAACATCCGAAAAAATTCTCTAATTATGTGCTTCAAAAGGGTTGAAATCTATAACGTGCCCGTGTCAGCAGATCTTTTACAGAAACTTCGATTTTTTAAAAATATAAACAGTATATATCTAACATATAATATACTCGGCCAAAAAAAAAACATTACTCGGTTAACCGATAGGTAAGCCCCATATGTTAACCGAGTAAACAACGGTTATACCCGTGTATAAAACTTTACCCGTTACATCCGAGTAAACTTTGAAATGTGAATAAAATTAACAGATTAATTGATGCTTTTGCTTCGCCTTAAACTTTTTTTTTTGCAACTTGATTGAGATATTAACTGGTTAACAATCACGTGCAGCCATATTGGAATCATCCTCGTGCATATTAGTTACATCCAATTACTTTAATTACACGGGTTACCCGGGTGAACCTACCCGTGTAGCTCTAGTTATTACCCGGTTATCAGGTTATCCGCAGGTAACCCAAGTAATACTTGACCGGGTATAATTTCTAAGCCATAGTAAGATCGTTAACTTTCTTGTAGGAAACTTATTTAATATTATAAACATATTATAAACATATTCGAAATAATCCGGGTGAACTCCTTCACACTTTTTTTTTTTAAAAACAATTTAACCTTGATATTGGCAGGTTAGGAGTAGAAGATATTGGACGTAAAATTGAGCAAGGAATCTTTTTTTGTTAGAATCCAAAGAGTGTTTTAATAAGCAAAAATTGATAATATAAGCGATTTTTTTAAAAAATTTCATTGGTTTGTTACACAATGACTATTGCATATTGGACGAGTGAAATTCTACGAATTGTTTTTATTATATGATTATTATTATATTATTGAAATATTGTGATTTTTTATTTTATTATATTCCTATTATTATTAGATTAATAATAAATTATTTTATATATAAATTATATGTATCTATATAATAAACATATTATTAGTAATGAAGTTATACAGTTGCGGACATGTTTTGCATCACCTGAAAAAAATTTTTAAATTCTATATCACCCCAAAGTAAATTTATTTCGGGATGAACTTTTTTTTATTTTGAATTATCAATACCAAGAATGATCATCTATCGCAATTGCATCACATGATATTATTGCACTATCAATGATTTGTAAATTCAAAATATCAAAGATATCAAATATATCAAATATATCCCAGTAAACTTGTTAGGACAGGTATGAAAGTAGAATTAGCGCAGTAACGCAAAAGTATAAATACGATGCCACAATAGCTTAAGTTTCTGTAGCTTGCGAGCTCGAAGTCAGAACTCAGTTAGAGCTCAATGTTGTAGAAGTGTTATTGTTAGTAATTCCCCCGATAGATAATTAAATAAACAGATATTATAATAAACCGATAACCTTCCGATAAGTGAAATCGTATAAATTCCAAAATCTCGTGACCTTGTATTAGAGCCTCGTGACATAATAGATCTCACCCTTACAACTGTAAACGTACCAATTACGTACATGATATAAATATATCGATCACTTGATCACAATCTAAATGCCACGAGTCTGTCAGTCTACACTAATAAAAAAAAAAATCGTATTTTTAAAGTATGGTTATCTGTTATGACCGAAATAGGGCCTATTTTATATCTAAAGGATCTTTTTTATTAGCGCGCAAAAGGTGGTTTCATAAAGTGTCGATTAAAAGAGATCTGATCGGTGCACCGTTGACGATTCTTTCATATATTTTTTAAAGAATTGATCATTTTTGTAACCATAGGTTACAGTAACCGTAGCTAAGATCAAGCGTAACGTGACTATCAAACAACCTTTTTTATAATGCAGTTATGGTTAGGGCTAATGTGAGATTAAGGTCAAAGCAGTTTCTTTTGTTAGTCAAAATTTTGTATTGACGATTTTTAATTTGCATTAATACCTGATCTTAAAATTTATTTGATTGGCTTTATGAGATGCAGGCAGTGGAAATTTAATAAAATTTTATATCTAACAAGAGACCCCTCAGGATATTACGTCCATGATTACAAATTTATTAACTCTTCTTAAATAGCCAATAAAAAAAAATTACTGGATACTATTACTTGCCTATCGATAGTCATTGCTATATGTCAACATTGCAAAATACGAATTTTAAATTTAAGAATTGAGAAACTCTATAGGAAAATAAGCTTTGTTTCGACTTAATTGATAACCATGTTCTTCTTTGTCAGTCAGATAATTCAATATGCAGTTTTCTATTGTCTGTACTCTATTAAATACATTGAAACGTTTATCTATAGCACCTGATGGATTTATCTGGTGATATTTTTGAAGTTAACATAAAGAAATTATTTGAATTTATTACTGTATACTTTAAGAATACTTGAAAGCTTATAGGTCAAAATACGAAATAATTTTGTTATCGTATTCTAACTTTGAATGCTAAACTTCAAATACTGAAATATGAGGTTTTTTTTAAAAAAAAGCAAAATTTGTTATCCAAATAAAACGTTTTCAACATTATCATGCCGCTTTATAAATTTAATTTGATACTTTTCGGGCCATACAGTTGCACCTACATATGCCTTTTCAAGATCAATCGGCGTTGGTTTGCCATCTTTACCTAACGGTGATGCATTTTCAATTTTGAAGCACCAAAGAAGGCGTGAAATTCCCAAAAAAAGTTCAAGTTCAGCCTGCACGCATTAATTCATAAATGAAATAAATTTTTTATCAATAATTTGAATTATTACTAACTATAAAATTATATATACCATATGAACTGCGGTACAAAGTCTTCTGCCAGCTCCAAATCCAAAATGGTCTCTATTTTGATAATTTCCATTTGCTAAAACTGCACTACTTTCTGTAATTCCAAAAAATCTTTCAGGTTTAAACTCTTTAGGATTCTCATATCTTCTCCCATCCATATGAATTCCATATTGATTTAAAACAATAACTGAATTAGCCGGAATATGATATCCATTGTATTCATCTTCTTCTTCATTATAATGTGGCACACCAAGGTAAATTGGTCCACAATATCTCTGACTTTCTTTAATTATTGCACGTATATAAGGCATGTTTGGTTCATCAGAAGCACTTGGTAAACGAGAATGACCAATAATTTGATCAAGTTCTTGGTGAGCTTTGTATTGAATTTGAGGATTGTTGGCCAAAGCAGCTGTAATCCATGTCAAACTTGAGGAAACTGTTTCCTAAAATTTTAAAGGTCAATAAATTTAAATAAGAACAATATTGAAAAAACACATTACAATACTCACAGTTCCAGCTAAAAAAATATCATTCGTGAGATAAACAATGTCTAATTCATCTAATATTTTTTCATCTACTTTATGAAGTAATCTCCTAATAAAACAGGGTTTTTCTTCACTATCATTTTTGACTTCTTCAATTAATCTTCCATAGAAAGCTTCAATAATCCTTCTTTCTTTGATTACCCGATAATATAATTTATTTCCCGAAAACAATCTTAATATCGGAAAAAAATCAGATAATCTATTTGTTATTTTGATAAGTTCTAAATAACTTTTCGTAAAAATTTCGAATTCTTTATAAAATGGATCTTCAACATCTTTTATACTTTTAGCTAAGCATAAGATAGTAATAATGTTTAAACTCGCTAGTTGAAAATAATATTTAGGGTATAAATTGCAATCTGTACTCATTGAAGCTCGGTAAAGGTTTTGCATAAGTATACAAAATTGTGAATCTATCAAATCAGAATTTTCCTTTACAGCTCGCTGGCCTAAGAGCTCGAGCACTATATTAATAATAGTAATATTGTGAGATTAAAGGAAATTTATATTTAAAATGTGCACAATTACTTACTAATAGGTGCAAGCATTTTATATCTCTCATTATATGGGCCATTAATAAACCCTTTACTTCTTGTCAATATTTGATAAAAATAGTAATTTGGTGGGCGAGAGGAATATTTTCCGCCACCTATTATAATCATAACAATGTCAAAAAATCGATCTATTATTGCATTAATATGCTAATGTTTAACGTACTAAACATACGTTTTTGCAAAAGATCACCAATAACTTTATCTCCAGTTAATATAATCCAACATTGCTGACCCATTTCTATACTATATATATCACCTAATCTTTTTGCCCATTCTGTAAACCTATTTAAAAAATCATTCAATTATAACCTTTATTTTGTAAATATTTTTATATTTATTTATCTTACTTCTTGTGTGATTCAGGACCAACTTGCCAATAATGTCCTATGTAAATAAAAATTTTATTATGTTAATTAAATCCGTGAAACGAACAATTAAATTCAAAGTAATTTGTATTAACCATAAATTGTACCAAAATAAAATATGCCACCAGTCGGCGAAGGTAGCTTTTTAAGACCATGTGGAATTCTTGGTTTCTTTATGACATAGTATAATATAAGACATGCTAAAAAGATATAAAAAAGGAACATATTTCTCTAATGGAGATTTTTTTTGCGAATAAATGTGGCTTTAATGATGACAAATACTGCATGAGTGTACAGTAATACTGTATTAGTTGTAAGCTGTAATGTAGACAACTAGTACAGAAAAATGTCAAGTAACGTGATCTCTAACATATTATATTTCCACATGTTGTAATATAAAATTTTAGGAAAAATGAACAAATAAGGAAGTCATTCTGCATAAATTTTTTATATACCTCGCTCTTTTCAATTTTGTGAAAATCGACGGTACGTGGAAAGGGAAACAATCACATAACGTATAGATGTATTAAAAATCGTAATTATTCAACATTTATTGTGAGTATGATGAGTAGCTTTTTTTTAACAAGGCTGGTTTATGTCATATTAGACTTTCGCAATGTATTAATTAAAAACTACTTCATCTATAGCTTTCGTGAATTGACATTTAAGTGCTCCAGAAGAAGTTACTTTTGGGAGATAGCTTGGGCTCAGCTGTTCATTGTAATGATGACATTCTAAACTACTTAAAAATATTGGTGACCCATAAAATCATAAAGAACGGCTAAATTATAAATGTCATAAATATAAAAAACGAAATGAGGTTTCGGATCAAATTTGGTTTACAGTCAGGGAATGTCACAAATGTTGATATATGAGTGTTAGTTTTTATAATAAAAATTATAATAAAAACATACAAATTTACTATAAACCTTAAGTTTAATATTCTTTTCAACTTTTTTTTCAAATTTTGGGATTAAGCATTGAAAATAGTAGAATAAGATTATTTAGAATACTTTTTAAAATTTTGTAAATTTTGTATATTTTTTTCAAAAAAAATATTTCTAATTTCAATAATGTAAAATTTTATACTGAACAAAAATTTCTTAGACAACAAAATAAATTATCTTAATAAAAAAAAAGTTTGCTATGAGGGGTAAATAACATTATTTATAAATGCTTCTAAAATAATACTCTGCAAAAAAAAATAAAAAGAAAGCTTTTATTAGAAAAAAATTCAAAACAACAAGAAATAAAAAAAAACTTGAAGCCAATACTTATTATCTAATTTTTTTTCAGGCATTATTCCTGACTCTCTTTAACTGCACCTAGCAAAAACCTTTTATAAAACTACTATCAATTACAGTTATTTTAGCATTCCTTTATATTGACATCTTTATTTTTTTTAACCTAATATTGAAATTCTAGTATTAAGGTTTTAATATTACCAATTAGTGTTTCTAGATCTGGCTTGGGTCTGGTTCAGTTTAGCCTGGTTTGGATTTAAACAAACTCAAACTTTAAATTTTATTAATTTTAAACTTCAAATTAAACTTAAACTCAATTATAAGTTTGGTCTAAATTTGGTCTGAAGTTTGCAAACTAGTTTGAATATGAATATATAAATTATATTTTTTAATGCTAAACAAGTTTACTTAAAGTAAAAAATTAGAATCAATTAGCAGAATTTAGAAAAATTTAATATTTAATATAATTTTATAGGCATTATTAGACAGCAACCCGCTGCCATAGTAATCCTATAATCAACCAATCAAACTTAGTCATGTGTATCCATATTTTTATAAGGGAGGTATCAAATATTAAGTGATTTCTAGAGGGTCAAAATAGTTGAAATTATATATAAAAACCTAATAATTTTTATATATAAAGGTAGAGGGTAGCCTCTAATAAACAAAAAAATCAGATAATAAATGATACAGCCCTAACTCCAATAAAAAATACAAAAAGATATATAAAAAATATAAAAAATTAAAAAAAGATAATTGAAGGTCTCATATTTGTGCTAAAATGTTTTTTATGAAGTTATTTGGTTAGTACTGTAAGAGAATTGTAGTATAGAAAAGAGAATGGTATTACTTGTAAAAAAAAGTTGCAAAAAAGAAAAGAAGGTTGCAAGAAAAGAATAGAAATAAATTCAAAAGCTGAAAATAAGTACAGAGAAAAGCATCTAATTCAAATGAAAAAAATACAAAAAAAAATACAATTACTACATCAGCGAATTATATATACATAATCTTACATAAGATATTATGGCCTGTAATATTATGAAAATCTTACGATCGATGCAGTATATTATGTAATATATTACATTATATTACAATAATATTACAGTTATTATTTCAAAATATTTCAAAATATATTGCAAAATATTGCAAAATAGGCCAAATAAAAAAATGCAATTACCTCTTCTACAGAGGTCACGTACTCATAAAGATCAATAAACTAATGCACACAGAAGGTAATATTTTGATATTTTCGCATTGTTTCGCAATATTTTGCAAATTTTTGCAAATTTTCAAAATTTTTTAAAAAATAAATAAATGATATACATATTAACATAATATGCTTTTTTACAGGTTTTCATAATATTTCACACAGTTTTACAATTTAATATAAAATTTTTATTTTTTTTATTTATTATTATATATTATATTTTATATTTATTAAATATACATTTTTAATTAATATTATATACTTTATTATATATTACGTATTATTTTTTATTTTTACATTATTACAAATATTTTAAACTACTTTTACATGTCGTCGTATCTAATTCTATTACTATATACAAAAAACTAGCCATACACACTTATTTTCGCTCACCTCACAGTTAGCTAGTAGTTAGCTATTATCTTTGCTTCTTTGTTTTTTATCATTTTGGAAAGTTTTGAAAGTTGTAGTTGGTATACACAAGGTTTTGAAAGTTGTTGTTTTTCTCGCAAAGTGCCGAAATAAAATAAATTAATAAAAAATTTTAAAAATAAACCAAAAAAAAAACATAAAAAAAAATATGAAACAAAAAAAAATGAAGTGAAACCTTGCAAGAACTTGCAAAAACTTGCAAAAATTAGCAAAAACTTGCAAAAACTTGCATCCATTTCTCTAAAGAAGCATTCTTGAAAATTTAGAAATTGCTAGGAGTATGTTCTTGAAAGTGTCAGAAGTCATAGTTGGCATGCGCAATGTTTCGAAAAATTTTGTTTTTCCCACAAATTGCCGAAATAAAATAAATAAAAAATTTTAAAAATAAACCAAAAAAACAAAAACAAAAAACACGAAATGACAAATAAATGAAATGAAACCTTGCATAACTTGCAAAAACTTGCAAAAACTTGTGCCCATTTCTCTAAAGAAATGTTCTTGAAAATTTAAAAATTGCTGGTATGTGTTCTTGAAAGTGTCAAAAGTCGTAGTTGGCATGTACAAGGTTTCAAAAAGTTGGTTGTTTTTCTTGTAAAGTGCTGAAATAAAAATAAAATAAAAAAATTAAAAAATAAATAAATAAAAAAAAACAAACAAAAACAAAAAAACAAACAAAAACAAAAATGAAAAACAAAAAGTGAAAAAAATCAAAATAGAAGATTTAATTATAAACAAAAGATCTAATCTGATCTTGTAGTACAGAATTTGAATATCATCAAACTATTTTGAACTATTTCAAAAAATCAGTCTAATGCGCGATCCAGGTTACAGATCTACTGATCCAGCTTGGTTTTCTATTTTAAAAAGTTTGAAATATTTCGTAATATATTTCGAAATATTTCGAAATTACTTATAATATTTTGAAAATTTGATATTTTGAAATATTTCGAAATATATTATGTAATATTTTGCTTATATTACGGTTCATAAGATCTTACATAAGATTATGCTATTATAAATTTGTTGATGTAATAGAGAAGAAGAGGAAATGAAGTAATTTAAGAGTAGGGTGAATACAGATCATTTTTAATAGTGATCACGTTGTGATTATATGAAATCAGATGATTGACCAATCACGAGTGTAAACAACATAGATTCAACCAATCAGAATTAATCATTTTTGGGTAACTAAGGAAAATTTGAGCCAACTTAGAAAAACTATATGATATATAGAAGTATAATTTTTTTTAAATACTATATTTATTAAAATTTTACTATTATAAAAAGAGTATTTTGTACTACATATTATAAAATTTTTGGCTAAATTAATAACAACAATAAAAAGTTATATTTGTAGCACATTTTTTTTTTCTATATAAATTTCATTGTACCACTAAGGGAGCTTCCAGAAATTATGTAATTTTTGGGTGGGTGGGTGGGTCGCCAAAGTATAAGGTTATAATTCTGGTCAAAAATTTATAATTCTGGCCAAAAGTATAAAATTATAAAATTATTGATAACTTTTGATCTACTGGGCCAATTTAGATGATTTAACTACCAAAATGCTTATCTCAATGAAACGATTCTAACAAGCCTAAAATCGTTAAAATCTAATTACAGGATCCCAAGATCGTTCAACTTTTGTGTAATTTTAATAGTGATTTTTTAGAATCACTAAGTAAATTTATTTAACATTGAATAACTTTTGATCCACAGGTCCGTTTTGGATAATTTAACTACCAAAATGTTCATCTCAGTGAGATGATTCTAACAAGCCCAATATCGCTAAATTCCAATCACAGGATCCCAAGATCGATGAAGATTTGTATTGTTATTAGCAATACAAATCTTTATCGATCTTGTGATCGTGAGATTGGAATTTATCAATTTTAGTCTTGTTAGAATCGTCTCACTGAGATGAACATTTTGGTAGTTAAATCATCCAAAACTGACCCATGGATCAAAAGTTATTCAATGTTAAAGAAATTTACTTAGTGATTCTAAAAAATCACTATTAAAATTACACAAAAGTTGAATAATCTTGGGATCCTGTAATTAGATTTTAACAATTTTGGGCTTGTTAGAATCATCTCATTGAGATGAGCATTTTGGTAGTTAAATAATACAAAACGGAACAGTGGATCAAAAGTTATTATCAATTCAAAAAATTGGACATATAAATAATTTTTAAAAAAATATAAAATTTAATTGGCTAATAGGGTATCAGGTGTGGGTGGGTGGGGTAAATTTTTGAAATTTATTATTAACAAAAAATTACATAATTTCTGGAAGCTCCCTAAAATCATATGATAAATGATCTACATTCACCCTACCCTTAATTAATGAAATTGCTGCTAAGGCTTTGAATTTAGTCATCAATTTTATAACAAAAAATAAAAAAAAATACAATAAAAAAATTAAAAAAAAAAAACAAAAAATAAATCTAATTACAAATTATAACATAAACCTGATTCTAATTATTATGTTATATTTCAACTATTGTACTATTTCCAATTATTATACTACATTCCAACTAGGGGTTTTAATGGATTAGGTTAGATTAGGTTTGGGCCTGATCTGGGTCAGACCCACTTGGGACAAAGCTGACCCATGTTTGATCCACCTTATGTCAAACCCAACCTGGGTCTAACCCACTTCATGCCAAATCCAAACTGGGTTTGATTCACCTCATGTCAAACCTGACCCAGGTTTGACACAACCAAACCCAACTCGGGTTGAACCCGGGTTAATGATGAGTGATACAACAATTTTGGCAATCTTTTAAAGTTAATTTTGATAAAGTTCCACAAAGCCGCTAAACGTTTATAGTAAACAGCATCTAAAGCCTCGATTCTTAATTTTGACTTTAACCAAATCAAAACTAAGTCCAAAGTAAATAGAAAGGATTGCTAACTTTGGCTAATAATCATTGACTTCCAAAACTTACAATAGCAATTTTCTATACTCAATCAAGGCTTGGTTAAAATCAGTTCAAATTTTGGCTCACAAAATTCTAGTAGTTAATAAGGCAGACGTGGAAGGCAGTAGAGAAGTAAATTATTTTTTTTTGGGTTTCTGTGGTGGGACTACCAGAACAAGAAGAAAGGTTTATTAATTCAGATATATAGCTACAAGAAGTTTGCTATTAGCCCACATTTTTTTAATGACTTTTGGTTTTGTGGGCAGTGAAAAAAATTAAACAAAATAATTTTGAGATTAATAAGTAGGGCTGGGCTGTTTAATTTTCTTTGGCATAATTTTTTTATATAATAATAGTTTAGGGAGATTGCTAGCAGGTCAAAATATTATTTTACTGGGCAGCCAGAACAGACAAAAGTTATTTACTCCAAAAAATAATTTGGCTATGTTAGCTTATATCTTTGTTAATCAATTTACAATTTAAGAGTATAAAAGATATACATGTAGTATGATTTATTAGTGAGCATTTAAACTTATTTATTTCATGCTGTCTTGGAATAAATGTAATACAAAAAAGGTTATATTGGGTTAAAGTTCTGTTTGAACTAGTGCTAGTAATGCAGATGTAACTGTTTTAGTAATAGTTATTGCAAACTAATTGAATCCCAACTGCTATATGAATTTCTAATGATGTATCTATCAATATTATTGTATGGCCATACTTATATTTATCATACAAACTCTTTATGATAGATTTTTTCTTGTTATTTTCTGTATGTTATTTTGCAAGCACTTGTAAAGCATGAAAAATTGTACAATAATATCAATATTAGATCATGCATTTATAATAATCAACAAATTTGTTCTGTTGTATTAAATGATTGGCCACTACATTGTTAGCTATTCATTTATTCCTGAAGAACATTTTATGCCAATTTCTTATAAATTATAATCATTTAGTTTTTAAAAATCATCAAATCAAAAAGAGTATATAGTAATTTATGTTTTTGGTTTTGTGTGATAGTATCGTGCAGCTACCTTATTGGAAACCCAAATTCTGATTGTGATTACTGTATACATATTTTAAAATAATGCAGATCTGATCACTAGATCATGAGAATTTTGTCTATAAAAATTGTATGTACATATGAAGTTCTTTTTATTAGATGAATACTTTATTATAATAAATTAATTAATTATTTACTTACTTTTTTGAAGCCCTATATTTTTTTTATATAATAGTATAAAATTTTGTGCTTACATTTAACAAGACTTTAGCTTCAATGATTCTGTACTTATTCAAAGCACAAAGATAATTTAGATATTTATCTCTGAAATATCATATTCACTTTTTGATCTGTTCCAATATTTGTCATTAAATGATTCTTAAAATATTTCATGCTTTATTGAATTTAAATACTATGATAATTTTTTTTAGCTGTAACTTTTACTAGTGACAATGGCAAAAGGCTCACTGCACAATAATACAGGGCCAGGTATAATATGTGCAAAAATTTTACAAATTGATACCAAATCTTTTATCTAAAACTATAAAGAGTCAAGTTGCTTCAAGTTTAAAGGTAGAACTCAAATTAGATGACCAGCTGTGTCTACAATATTCAACAAGACTAGATTTTGCAACTGTTTTTTAAGATTCTGCAAGTATAAAAACTTATTAGTAATCAACTTTTGTCATAAACATTATATTGAGTTGGTTGTATTTAATAGAAATTTACGCTCAAATAAAAACAAGAATATAGACAATATAAAAACATGGTGCTATGTGCAGTATGTGACAAAGATCTTTAAACAAGTTATTCAGAATACAAGAATAGTTTCAGTATTGTAGTATAAATTTATTCATTCAGTAAGACCTTACAAAATTGATTAGTTTTTTACTTCATATTAATATTCATTAATCTCAAAACTAAAATATTAATTACTAGATATATAGTCAATAAAAAAAATAAAAATACTAGATGTTTTAGATAAGCTTCAATTATTTTAATTAATTTAGATCAAATATGTATAACAGATAAGCAATATTGTTTAATTTAATATAAACTAAAGGTTTTGGTTTGTAAGATAGCCAAGTAGCCAAGATAAAATTTCTGGGTCATACGTGACTTAGTGCGACAGGTCGCATCTGGGTACAGATTAAGATAGCCGGATGATGCCGGGCTTGCAATTGCAAAGTAGTAACTACTAGAATTAGCTTAATTAGTTGATTCAATTTGTATTTAAGCACCGACAAGACTGTCAAAGTAATAAAAAAAAATAAACTAAAGGTGAAATGCTAAAATTAAGTACTTCAATTCAATTTAAATAGCAATATATTGCAAAGTTATTTATGCATATATTCTATAAAGTCATTATTTGGAAGTCTAACCATTAGCCTGAACTTAGTAAAAAAATTAATTCATTATTGATACAGTCAGCCCTCTCAGTACTGATCCTATCAAAACTGATAACCTGCTAAAATCAGTTAAAAATTAATTCACTATAACCGTTCCATAAGTAATAACTGATAACCTGCCATTTCTGATATCCGATAGCCTTTATATATAAATTTCTGATTTTTGGATAGAGTCACCTGACATATATCCAATCAAATTACATAAAATCGATACAGATGGGTTCATTCACAATGATCACGTGATCAGAATATTAATTTTAGAATTTTTCTGTCCATGATATAACATGTTAAATGGTTCACAGGTCTTTGAGATTACATGTTATTCTGTTTTCTGCTTTGATTAGGCCCCAGAAATTGTTCAATCTTGCAATTTGATTGGTCAATGCGTGCCCGCATTTTATATGATATTGTCAAATCTAATTACTTCTCAAAACTGATACTAAACCTGTCCACTATGCATACCAGTTCTGAGAGGGCTGACTGTAATTGGGTTTACAACATTGATTAATAGAATTGCCATTGGGAATTTTGGTAAGCTTTCAAGGCAATATGAAATAGCAATGACTATTTTTGTGACTGGTCATTTTGAAATCTATAGTACTAAAGCATAAAGTGACAATTTTCATAGTCAGTTTAAAAATTCTGTTGCAACACAAGTTGATTCAGAATCTACAAAAATTTGATTTTGATATACTACAGATACAACTGAAATATATTATATATATAATACATAAACTACCAAAATTATACTCAATATTTGTAACAAATCCTAAATACTGCTGCTAACATAATTAATTCGTAATCCATGAATAAAGGAAAGGATTTGATTAGTGATCGGTGGGGTGCATATTATAATCAAAACAATTAATACACATAATCTAGAGCCATTTTTAAATTTTCTTGATTTCTGCAAAGCTAACATATTTTGTGTTTCTATAAAAATTGTAAAGGCGATTTTCCTTTTTCCAAAAGTAGTGAATTCATCAAAATTGACCCAATGGACCGTGAGATATTATCAGTTTCTTCATGATCATATGAAATTTCTTTGCAGATCTGCAAAGAAAATTTTATATGATTGTGAAGATAAAATGATAATATCTCACGGTCCATTGTGTCAATTTTGATGAATTCACTACTTTTGAAAAGAGGAACATCGCCTTTACAATTTTTATAGAAACACAAAAGATGTTAGCTTTGCAGAAATCAAGAAAATTTAAAAATGGCTCCAGATTATGGTTATTAATTGTCTTGATTATAATATGCATCCTGCTGATCACTAATCAAATCCTTTCCTTTATTCACAGATTACGAATTAAGCTAGCAAACTTGAATTATGCTAAATTATATTAATAGCATAATCCTGGATACCCTAGCTATAACCTAACATAAAAATTTTGCTTGTTGCCACATGACAATAAAATATTGTTGCGCATCTGGGCAAGGATCTCAAAAATTATTTTAAAATAGCAAAAAATGTTTTGAGTAACCATAAAAAAGTTTTTATTGCAATATAAAAATTTTATTTAATCTTGATTGAAATACAATAAATTAGCATTTGTAATGAATCTTACTTTATTATCTGCTAGAATATTAAGAAATTAGAAAACTAAATGTATTTTTAAAGAGAATATGCACTTTATTTCTAATAGATTGGCAATACATCTGATCTGTCAGGAATAGTATTTCTGCATTTTTTGATCAAAATTTTTTGTGCACAAAAAGTTACATGAACAAATATATAAATGTAATTGGTGTAGGAAAATTGTTAACCAATCAATTATATGAATTTTGCTATCAGTACAAGAAAGGCGTAATACATATCAGTGTGTTTGGTTCATCATATTTGAGTAACACCAAATTTTTTGGGTCCAAATGTAGATCAACTTTTATGATTGGCCAATTTTATAGTTGAATTTTATAAAACGAATTATTATTTACAAGTAAAATATACTAAAGTACATAATATATTTTACTATATAAAAATATGACTACTGTATAAACTTTTTGTTAATATTAAAAGCAAACTCATATTTGTATGTATAGTCTATATAGAAGCACTAAATAGAAAAGATCTAACTTGAATAATCATAGTATTATTAAAGATATTTGAATATGAATTGTCTCCACTAAAACAACATTGATAAAAATTACCACATAGAGAAATTGTGTAAGATATTTACCAAATATTCCTACAAAGGCATTCTCACTGCTAAATACTTTGATTTCCAACAGTGCGATGATGGTTTTTTAGATGCTTCTAAATTTCTCATATCATAGCTTTTTTAATATGATCAAGCTCATAGTTAGTTAGTGGCAATATATGCAAAGACAGTATATTATGGTCCTTATGTTTATTGTTTCATGATGTTTAAGACCATGTTGAGTCTTGTAAAATCATGAACGTGTACAAAGAGAACAAGTAAATCTTGAAGTACTAATTGAATTAGATATAACTAGCTATTTTAAATAGTTAATATATAAAATAAAACTCATATAACAGTAAATTCTAGTATACTATATACCTATTGGTCAAAAAGACGATGGGTTCTAACGCATTTACTTATATTTTTTATAGTAAATAAATCTTTTTGAGGTGTTATTTAAATGATTTTCATACTCACATGATATTAAAATAGGGTGTGATTTTAAAACATACTAATAAATTTTGGGAACTATAGTATAATTTTGTGACCCTAAAAACCAAACACGCTGATATGATTGTTTTAAATTGCGATATCCAATAAAAATTACGAAAAATGTTTTCTAATCTTTTCGAAATATTTCGGGTCCCACCCACCTGGGTAAGATCCAATTGACCAATTTAAGCAGTATGCATAGAATGTTGCTATCACAGTATTAAGTACATATTATACTTACATATTATTGTTATCCGAAGAGATTCTATATATTCTATTAAGGTTGATAATTTAAGAAATTTGTTGCGATATGCATTATCTCCATATAGAGATTAAAGTTTTTAAATTTCCTGCACCGGTGCAAGAAATCTAAAAACCACAATTATACCTCATAAAGGCAAATACATGCACCGAAATCCTAAATCATGTAAATACTTTATTGAAATTGATAATTTAAGAATATGGCGTAATCTGTAACCTATAATCAAGTTACACATTAAAATTTAATTATCGACTTCAATAAATTTATTTCCCAATAAGATTTCTTGCACCGTACTGTACGTCGGTAGCACCTAAACCTACTATTTTTATTTCTATTCTATCTATTTTCGTTTGTTATGTTTAGCATTTACCATTTATAGTAGTATTCGACTTGATGGACCCGATGTGACTCGATGGAGTCGATAGAGTCGATGGACTCGATGGACTCGATAGAGTCGATGGAGTTCATGGAATCCATTGAATGATTATTAGTCTGTAATTAAAAGCATATAAGAGCCTTGAGCTCACCTCAATAAAGAATAACTCGGTTCGAGTTAAAGTTAAGAACTCAGTTGAGTTCGAAAGCTAGGGTGTGCAATGTGCCGGGCCGAACCCGATAATTTGCGGGTTGGTCTGGGTTTGGGCCGGGCCTGGGCCTGAATTTTCAGGCCCATAAATTAATTGGTCCAGGCTCGGGCCGGGCTTGTAAAAACGGGTTGAGCTTGAGCCGGGTTAAACCCGGTAATTTATATAGCTTGAGCCTTGTTCGGGCCAAACCCGGGCCTAGATTTTTAGTTCTACAATGAATTGGGTTGGGCCCAGGTTGGGTTCATAATTTAACGGGTTGGGTTCGGGCACAGTCAACCGGCCCAACCCGGCCCATTGCACACCCTATCGAAAGCTTTAGAGTTCAACGTTGTAGAGTGATACCTTCGAAATTAGAGTAGAAGTGTTGACTCTAGTAATTATCTGAAAGATCCTTGAATTAATAAACTGTTGTTGTTATTATAAACTGATAATCCCGATACATGAAATTCATATTAAAATCAAAATCCCGTGACCTCATATTAAAGACTCGTGACATAATATAGAGCTCTATTTCGACCCTAGTTACTCGGACCAAGTTTATCCACGCCTCAATCGTCTCCTTACCGTTATTAGGGTTGAATTAGAGTAGTTTAGTTGGTTATAGTAGTGTATAGTTGCGATATTTAGACGTAAGGGATTATTTTCCCTTTGTAATATTCAAATCAGGATTACCCGGATCAAGTGTTGTTACCCGTGGGCAGGGATGATGATTTTATGCTGCAATAATGCATGCGACAAAAGTAAATGCGCATTTTTATGCGCATATTGTTAACCAAAATTTCATACTTATGCTATACCTTGCACTGTTTATTAACTAATTTAATATGAAAGCACTTTCGGAGTGTTTCGAAACTTACCTACAATTATTTTTACCTCGCTCGTAATTTGTATTAACTGGTTTTTATTCGGAGCCTTTCGGAAAAGTGCTTAAAAAGCCAATTATGTTAAAGTTACTTAATAGCAACATACTTTATGCGGAAATCTGATCTATTATATATTATCGGTTATATTATGTAAAAACAACCGGGTAATAACTAGAGCTACCCGGGTAGGTTCACTCGGGTAATATCCGAGTAAGTAATTTAGAATAATTGTATTAATATGCAAAAGACATCATGCGCCAGGCTTTTATATAGGCCGCTGCGCGGGCGGAATATTTTTGAAGGTCGGAATTTGCCAGAAACATTCGAAATTTAGTAATTTTGACCCGCATTGTGCAATGCCTAGGTATGACTGCCGATCACTCGGGTAACCTACAGGTTCCCCGATCGGTTATCCGAGTAATGTACTACGTATGTATCTAAAACCACGATTATACCTTATAAAGACATGCATTGAAATCCTAAATCGTTAACAACAATAAAATGTAAATATTTTATTGAAGTCGATAATTTAAGAAATATTTTAATATGCAGAAATCTAAAAACCACAATTATCCTTATCGTTATAAAGACAATATACATGCATTAAAACCATCATTAACAACAATAAATGTGTGCATAAATACTTCTATTGAAGTCGATAATTTAAGAAATATGATTATCTCCATTAAAATTAAATTATCGACTTCAATAAATTTAACGTTAACTTTATCGTTTCTATTTTGTCTCTATAAGGTGTAATTGTGATTTTTAAATTTCTTGCACCGTACGTACGTACGTTATCTCGCTTTAATATACATTCAATACTGTCTAAATGCATAATTTTAAAAAAATTTAATAGTAATATGCATTTAGACAGTTTATTTTTTTAGTACAGTCAGACCTCCCTAAATGCATACATATGAAAAACATCCCTAAATGCATGTCTTTTTTTTTTGGGCCCAACTAAGCGCGTAATAACGCCCCCCTGCGCGTTATTTTAGGTCCCTGCGCGTTATTTTGAAACGCGCATGCGCCTTATTTTGAATCAAAATGGAAATTCTATACGGTATTCAAAATAAGTCGCATGGTCGCTAAGATAATACCAAATTAGCAACAGCGGTTCAAATATTAATAAAAAGAATCATACCTCTTGTATTGTTAGTAGAGTAGAGTTGCAGTCGAAACTTGGATCATTGGGATGTGCCGTGTTGAAACTCAGTTATAACTAGCCGTAACCGGTAATTAAAAATGCGGCAAATCGAAACCTGCAACTTCACTGATATAGTTACGGCATCATTCGATTTCTATATCCAATTAGAATCAAGATTTTGTGGACGAACGCAAAACTCGAATGTAAACTATACTCTATGTACTTCGTGCTACGTTCCTGGTAAAAATAATTTTTTATTTTGTTACGATTGAGTTGAATTTAGCATTTGCATTTGAATCTTTTATTACATTTTAAAACATTAAATTAAATAAAAAGGGGTGCGCGTTATTTCGGGACGCGCATGGGCGCTATTTTGAGCAAAATAGCTAAATTTTTTGAAAAGTCAAAATTCGAATTAACGCCCCGGCCCGCTATTACGCGCAAATATGGGCATAACACTTATAGATTTTTACCTCCTAAATGCATAACCTCTCTAAATGCATGCTTAACTCAATTTTTACTATGGTCCCAACGCAATGCATTTAGAGAGGTCTGACTGTATTTGATTGGTTAATGCTGTTTAAATGAATAAATTCAATTTTTTTTGGCGTCCATTGATGCATTTAGACAGCATTGATTGTAGTTCGTAGTACGTATCGATATTATTATTATCCACAGTATTGTATGTATGACATCCGAAGAATATACACGAATTTTTTTTGATTGTCTGAAGCTAAGCTTAGTAAATAGTAAAATTACAGAATTCAGTGGATTTATATTTATATTAGTAATATTAAAAAATAATTATAGATAAGGGCCCAAAATGAAAATAATTACCGATAGAGGCCCGGCATTTGAAAATTATTACAAATGATGGCCAAAATAATCTGCGTTTAAATACCCATGATTTAAATTCCATGGTTCGATGACTCGAATGTAACTCATAATATAGTACTGTACATAGTTAATTATAGTTAATTGTAAAGCGTTTAAGAAATGTAATGATGATAATCGATTAGTAAATTGAATATAAATTCAAATGTGCAATAAAAAGCATATCTTTGGTCCATTCGATCCATAAGTCCATTTATTATTTGCACTGTAGAATTGTCTCTTAATATAACTAAAATCCGACATAAAGTCAGATGCAAAATTACTTTTACTAATAGGGAAAATGTTATATACATACGAACGCACGTACTTATTGTTTTCACTTTATTAAGCAATTATTATATTATTAATTATTAATTTATTTATTTAATTTATTAATTTTTAATTTATAAAATTTCAAGAATATATATTATAATAAGTATAAAATAAAACTCGGTGTTATATTAGGGTTAGAGTTAGGGTTAATTTAGTATATGATCGCGAGAGGAGCATTTTTTGTTAGTAAAATTTTGAGATAGCGGAATAGTAATATCAACTACCCGCGCGGAATTTTTTTTTAAAAAAAAAAGGTGATTTGCCCATCATTACTACTAAAAAACCACACATTCTAAAAAAATGTTTTTATAATCACACTCTTGCTATAATCAAGGGTTTGATTATATAACCAGGGTGATTGTATTAAAATTTTTACTTATCCTAAATATATAGTCTAATACAAAAATATAAAGAATTAATATATTTGTAATCATTAGGTTACAATAAATTTTTTGTAACCGGTGTCCAAAACTAAGCCCAGGTGTAATATAGTTAGGGTTAAAGTCAAGATTAATGCAAATCGCGAGAGGAGAATTTTCTGTTAGTAACATAGCAGGGATTACCCGCGTAAAATTTAGTTATTTAACAATTTTGTAAGATGCGGTTACAGTAGATATATTAATCCAAATCTAAATTATTAGCAAGATTAGATATATAATATAAAAAATTATCACTGCAAAAAATGAAATCTTCGCTTAACTAAAAATTTCAATAAAAAATTTTTTAATAAAGGTGTTACTAGATGGCGACTAGGGATGGGCAATGTAATAATTTATGTACGTTCAGCCTTGGACATTTATTCTGTTGAATATTCTTCGCTTACAAGTTTAAAACTAATAAACCAAACAAGTTACTTGTTGTTAGTCCCATAAATGAAGATAGTTAATGCGCTTTCAGCAACAAGTGCAAAGATGGTAAAGATGGTTACTTTCATATAGTAAAATCGATTCCTCATGATCCAACTTGCCCAATTTCTATGGAACATTTAAAGCACGTAGTAAACATTATAATAAATTTGTGTACCAGTTTGATATAGCAATTATTTTTTTAAATATCTATTTAATCACGAAAGGCAATTACTGTTATGTTTAGATCGGTTCTATCAGATTTGGGCCCTTATTTGTAATAATTTTCAAATACCGGGCTTCTATCGGTAATTATTTTCATTTTGGACCCTTATCTGTAATTATTTTTGATTTTGGGCCCTTATCTGTAGTTTCCCCTAAACTTAATCACTACAAACTAATATATAAATAAAATTTTATTCATGGAATATTTTATATCAGCATCCCTGAAAGTCGTTCAATATGTGAAATATACAATAAATTTATTTCTCTAATGAGTACCTGTCCGTTAAGCATGATCATGGCAGAAAAAGCAATGAAATTCAAGAACTGTTTGATTCCCTGACCTGTCTGTTAATCTAGGGTAAATCCTTGCATCCTGGAACGTTTGTGCCTCTCCAAAGTGTTGGTCGCATGTGAATTTCACAGCCGCAACATGTAAAAGCACAATTTACAGAGTCGATAGTGTACTTTACAGTACATGCTGCGACTATGAAGCATCAGCCAGCCTTTGGGGAGTTGCTCCTGACCTGTTAGTGTAACAAGCTTCATAGTATACTCCAATAAATTAATTTTGCTTATTTTACACTTTATTGAAGTCGATAATTTAGGAAATATTTATTATTTACATCACCTCAATACATATTGTGATTTTTAAATTTCTATAGCTCATTGATTAATTACAAATTTGGGAATTTGAATAGCAAACAGCTGCATATCTATTACAAAAATAGAAATACTTATAATGATTTACGATAAGCATAAAATGTTTATTTGTCCATTGTCTCAAACTTAAAAACTTGCACGTTCGTAACACAAAGAACTCTCCATTCTTTACATGGATTTGTACGATTTTTATTTCGCATTTTTATAAATATTATTATTTAAATTGATTATAATTTGATGATTCTGACGGACTATTCATTCCTTACTCCTTTAATTTAACGTATATAAAGTTTCCGTGTCCGCAAAGATGTGAAAAAACTTTCATATATGCGAAAAGATATTGACTATAATATGGATTTAAAGTTTTTTGAACCTGATAATTTTATTCATAATCTTACTCGATTCATCCAAAAAAAATGTATTGTATAATATTAACTTAATTAACTCTTATAATTTGAGATAAAGAATCGTAATAATTTTTGAACTAATAATTAGGCAAACGGAAGAAGCTGGTTTTGAAGGGTGTAAATTATGAAACGTTAATCTGTCATATACAATCAAATCATCACAATCTTGTAATTATAATGACTCGAATTCATGTTTTATTAATTCCTCAAAATCGCATTGAAGTTGCGGATCTTAGATGTACCCCCTTGGATCTCTCTCATTCCAAAAATTATATGGTTGAAAAATTGTACATTTGTGGTATACTTTCATGTGAGATTTCTCTATATAAACAACTCGAACATATTACAAAGACCAAGGGTTTTCATTCTTTAATATCAAAAGCTATCAAGGAATTATCTAAAGAATCTTCAGGTAATTAACACAGCTTATGAGACTACGCTAAATAATTAAAAATTGATTTCTTATATTTATATATATTTATATGGATCCAGATATTCAAGGTCGAATAGAGAATAAGTCCATTGCAATTCCATACATACAATATCGCCTAGTAGATGAAATTTTAATCAACATCTTCCAATACGTGGAATTTCCTTTAAATATAATACTGACTTGTAGAAATTGGTATAAAATTTCAATCGATCAGCAAGCGAGAGCTAAATGGATTATTTATAAATATGGTCGGGCTCATGCTCTTTTTTATGCAGTCAAATTTGGTCCAAACTTTATTAATCTACCCGTTGCTAGGGCAATTATTGCTAATAAGGCTATAATATCTAGATATTTTGTCCAAAGACTTCTTTTGCATTTTGGAAAGTTGGATAAGGTCCTTGTTGCGTTGAAAATAGAATACAATAACAATCCTGGAAGATCGAATAATAACTCACTTCAGAACATTCAACAAACTATAAAAAAACCTTGGGCCAGTGACTTGGATACGTCGGTTTTCTTATATATACTTAAAGCGGCAGCAGAACAATTTGGTGAATCACAGCTATCACTAAAAGGAAACGATATGGAATTATTCCACTTTTTATCTGCAGGTCCTTATGCTCTTAAAGAAGCTAAAGCCATTATGTCAAAAAATTTGGAGCAGATTAAAGATCTAATCACGAATCAAAAATTTATCCCCTCCCCTCCACGGTCTGGAATCATTCAAAGCAGATATGCGCAACTAAATATATCAGAAGAATATCCGGCTAAAGATGGATTTGAGAATATCAGACAGTTGAACGTAATAGCTAGAGCAATACTTATTCATACAGATTTGGTGAACTATTGGTATAATATTGGATACCACAATATTTGTAAAGATATTAATGAATTGGTCATGCAAGGCGCTATAATTATGCTCTTTTCTCCAGCATCTACCACTAACTGGACTCCTCCAAATCCTGAAGAAGTGGTTAAGCGACTTTCGGAATTAATAATGCTTGGATTTGAGTTACACTATACTGTTATTGTAGATACATTGTTAATTGAGAAAAGATTGGTTGAGGTTGGAAATACAATGATAACAGCATTTTTGCAGATAAAGAATGTATCGAAGGAAGAATTTTTACATCATTGTTTAATCGAAACATTACAAGTATTTCGATTGGATAAAAGGTTGAAGAAAACGGATGTTGTTTTGAATTTTTTGTATTCGGTTATCGGCAAAGATCATGAACAAGTATTTGTTAAAGCGATGGAATCTGAGCTTGAAAATAGGTCGAATGATGATAATGGTAGTCCATTTATGCCTTTAAATTTCTCAGCTTTTTATTATAATTGGGTATTAAATAAATTTGGAGCAGACGCTGAAATTACAAATCGGTGTTTTAGCGATATTTTAGAAAAAAAGGTTAAGGCAGATAATTACATTAAACAAAATCAACATCAGAATTGTATTTTAAGTGAACAACTTGAAAGCATTTTCAAAGAAATATACGATGTTTTTAAAAATTATTCCAATGCTAAAGACTTCTTTAAACCTTCGCACTTGAAGATTATCAAACAAGCTACTCACGTCGATATAATTGATGGATTAAGACAATATTTAACTAAATTGTTTATACCACAATCTCAAGCTCAAAATTCTGTCGAACATTTGAATAAAATGGATATTGACAATCTTTTAGCACCTACATATAAACGAAAACGGGGTGATCAAGAGTTGAATAATTGGTATAATGAATTAGGAAATTTACGTAATGACATGGATATTTCAGATGAATTCGCTGAATTTTTAGAGAACTTTTGGGAAATAATTAATGATTCGGACTTTGTCTTAAATCGTGATGTGGATGAAATTTATTTTCAACGAGAATCTAAAAGACACAAGAAAAACGAGAGAAAAGAATAAGTAGCATTATCATTTGGGCACTATAGTGGTTTTTGAAGTTGTGAAAAGCGATATGGGTGCCGCCAAATAAAAATTTGTTATATTAACAAATTTTATTTGGTGACACTCATATCTTACTACTGCATGTCGAATATATGGTTGTAACGTAGATATTTTTATAAACACAAATCTTCAACAATTGGAACTGTATATAGTGTAAATAGTATGAATTAATACGTAGCTAGCTGGTTATGATGCGTACAAATGTTAAAAGTTCAATCGTTACGCGTTGTGATCTATTTCAAAAAATTTGGTTCCTTATAAATTATTTAATGTGACAATTGTATCACATATTTTTAACGACGATATTCCCATCACTAATTTTAGATATTTTATAAAGCGTTAAACATCAAATCCCTACTTCTAATTATGTAAATATTATCATAAGCTTATATTTCATTATACAGTACATAGTCCTTAGATTTTTATTATTAAAATGAAAAAATTCAAAAAAAAAACAAAAAACAAAAATAGAAAACGTAGTATCATTTCGCGAATCCTAAATTATATACATACTAGTTCTATGTGTGCTTCGCTATGTGATTGAAGTTGACATCCGACTGAAGTTGCACTTGACTGAAATTAGCCTCTGAAATTAGATCATCCTGCACGCATTAATTAGCAATTTTAGGTTGCCATTGACTGGAATTAACCCTAAAAACAGGCATTCCGCAGGTAATACAAACTCTTGAATGGAATAGCCAATCGGAGAGTGCAAATTTTGACTATTTCGGATCAAAAATACTCAAAAACTAATGTTTAAATCGACCTTGGTGCACTAATCAAAAATGACGGGAATGAAATTTTACATATAGTAAGTGTCATTCTAATCCTATAGTCTCTAATGTTAAGGCTCTAACCCTAAATTTTTATCTCACGTACTTCAGTTTATTTACAAAATATTTCCTATTTTGGTTTGTATTACCCGCGCAAATAAGTAAAATCGACAAAATGCTATTTTTTATAAACTATTCATCAAATCATTATAATAGATTCGGAGTAAATTTTTTATTACTGGATTTAATTAGTGTATATAGTTGTACGCCAAACTAAAATAGCATATGTATATTATTAGTCAAAATGTCCGAACATTGATGATTTTTTGTAGTACGCCGAAATATAGAGGTACGTACGTATGCATTAAATACAAAACAGACAAAAGTAATGCGAATATTGCCTTTATTGGTCTATGTCAAGTATCATATGATCAAGTTTCTTAAAAGCAATTATCCGAGCTTTCTTAAATTTGAAGAAAATACATTTTAATAACGACGTAGTCATAGCCTATTTTGATCATTGTGAACTACTTTGAATTCTATATACTATAAAATTCAAGAGTTCTCAAAACATCTGAATTAACTACGCTACGTTATTGTTGAAATACTATATTTAATTCAGAATTTCAGAAATAAGATAATGAAATTAGCAAACTTTGATAAAAATCTGTGATATTTGAAGGCCCTTTAAATTTTACATACTTGAAAAACTTTTATGCATTTGGGTTTTTACTGAACTTAGAAATGTGTATAATCTAATTAATTTTGGTTTATGAGAATTTTTTATTATTCTAGTTCATCATATCTATCATAAACCTATCAGGAATATATTAAGTCCATTCTAAATATTTCAGACTTTTAATTTTATAGTATAAGATGGTTAATGCTATTAGCAAACTTTCTTGGTATTAAACTTATATAACCAGAATAACATTAATCTGATTATTATGATAAGTATCAAGATCATGTGACCAATTCAGTTTTTAATTTCTATTGGAAAAACAATTTTATATCCCGTTAGATAAAACATCAGAAACTTTTAAAAAAAATTACCAATCGATTTCCAGTTGCAGGGGTGATTAATATCGATTTAAAGTTAACCAATTTTAATTATTATAAATACAGTAAAAACGAGGATATCATTATAGAGTTTCAACTTAAAACTAATAATTATGAAGATATGATTAAATGGATTCTATTTGATGGATTAAAATTTATTAAAAAAAATTAATGAAGAGGGATTTGGCTCTGCGTTTTTTGCAACCTGATTAGATGGTATTCAAAAGATTAAAAATGGTAATAATAGTAATATATATGTAAAATATGTAAACTATTGCATTCAAAACATTATCTAACTTCAAGGAAATTCCTTCTGATTTTTTGAAAAGTTAAGTTAATTCGTGATTTGCCTATAAATGACAATATTCACATAGTAAAATTTGGGGCAAATATAACATAAGTATCAACAATTTGACGTTACTCTATAGTAAAATTATTTTTTATTAAGCTATCATCTTTTAACTTTTAAATAAAGTTGTAGAGCTGGTTTTGTGTATCTAATAGTAAAAATTAATTAAAATCGGCCTAGCAATTCTTGAGATATCTTAATTTTTCTCTTCAAATCTTATAAAATTTCTTTACAGATTTGTAAAGAAATTTTATAAGATTATAAAGAGAATAATTAAGATACAGTATCTCAAAAAAATTACTAGGCCGATTTAATGAATTTTTACTATTAGATCCACAAAACCCAGCTCTACAACTTTAATTAGAAGTTAAAAGAGATTAACTTAATAAAAAAATAATTTTACTATAGAGCAACGTCAGATTGTTGATACTGTACTTATATTAAATATGCCCAAATTTTACTATGTGAATACTGTCACATATATATCATATAATATATATAAATATATATATATGGTGCAAGTAATCTATACTCAAAGTTACACGGAGTATTTTAGTAGTGTTTCACTTGTTTAAATGGCTATAACTTCTTATATAAGAGGTTTTAAAAAAAAATCTGACCGGTAACTTTGTAGAACTATATCAGCTCTACATGTGTGCCAAATAACTTTTCAAAATCTCATCACTGTAAGGAGTTGATGCGTTTTGAAAACTAAAATTTTATATGTGAATTTATAAATTTACATAGAAAATTTTAATTTTCAAAACGCATCAACTCCTTACAGTGATGAGATTTTGAAAAGATATTTGGCACACATGTAGAGCTGATATAGCTCTACAAAGTTACCGGTCAGATTTTTTTAAAACCTCCTAGATAAGAAGTTATAGCTATTTAAACAAGTGAAACACTACTAAAATACTCTGTGTAACTGTTGAGTATAGGTTACTTGCACCATATATATATATTTTTTAAAAAAAGAAATCATTTAATTAAGATTTGCCAGAATTATATTTAAGTTGGCCGGAATTATGACCAAAATCTCAGCCTAAAATTTAAAAATTAATGTTGGCCGAAAACCAAAATTTAAAATTATCAACGTTCTATTCCGGCAAACGCAGAAATCCAAGTGAAACCAGCAATTCTAAAAATAGATTACGTCCTGAAATGCTGGACCCACCATGAATTAGACCAGGGTGTGGACCATGAAATCTTTATTAATTAAATGTAAATAGCTAGAAGGCCTATTTAAGTACAAATGTGTATGCGTTTTTCTTTTTCCCGATAAAACCTCTGGGCGTGTATTAGGGTCTACTAAGTGATCTTATGCGTGCATCCTCCACAAGTGCACATCAATGATGGTAAATAACTTGAAATGACCCAAGTGACTAATGACCAGTCATTGGGCCATTTCAAAAACCAAATGACCTGTTATGGTCATTTGAAAATATCTATACTTTTAAATGTGATTGATCAGATATTTAATTAATGATATAGATGATTAAGGTTAATAATAATTATTTAAAAACTCGCGCCCCATAAGGTCGCAGGAGATAACAACAAAATCTGATCCCATATTTAGGGGTCATAATAAAAAGATATATACAGGGCTGATGATTTTTCTTTGTGTTATTTATTTATTTTTAAAAATAAATAAATATCACAGAAAATTATTGGCTCTGCTATGGCTTAATAATCTTTCGCATGACTGTGAAAGATAAGCATAATTGCGTACGGTAATATAGTAATAATTTGTAGTTAATACGATTAATTGTTTTCTATTATTTAGGATGAATATTTATAAATTTTTCAAATCGGTATGTAAATAATAATTTTAACGTTAGAAATTTAAAGCATTTCATTAGTTTTGTTATGTTCAAACTCTCAATTTTTTAATACACAATATAAATTCTATTACATTTTATTGAATTTATTGAAGGGCAAAAGAAACAGGAGCATATATTTCATATTTCAATTGGCAAATGGAAGTTTATTGTTAAATTTGATAAATGGAGTTTCAAAATTAAATAAGTGTGCATTACGAAAATAAGTAGGAATTTTTGGATAACATATTTACTGTTGAAAATGCCAGAATCACGTATCATCTGGGAAATTATCGGAAATGTAAACAATGAATCAATATCAGATATAGTGATTATCGGAAAAATATTATAAAGTTGGATACAATGCATAAATTTTTTCAATTATTATACCACCATAGGTAAATTAGATTTGCAAACCGTGTAACAAAAACAAAAAAATAAATTTTACAAAACAAAAAATAAATTTTAATTACTTTAGGGTTAGGGCAAGGTCTGGGATTTTTATCGGGGCATTAGTATATACAAAATTTAGCAAGGAATTTTTTTTATTAAAGCCCCAAAGATGGTTTCATAAGCAAAATTTTGTGATATGAATGTTTTTTGTAAATTTTTGTTACACCTGATCTTAAATTTTGATTGGCTATTCTAATAGTTTTGTGTAACATGGTGTAAAACCATAGGTGCTATATTTTTAAATTTTATGAAGATCGTTTGGATATGGACCCAAAAGAACGTCCAAACATTCAAGGTCGAATAGAGAATAAATTCTCCGTTATTCCATACTTACAACATGGTTTAGTAGATGAAATTTCGATTAATATTTTTCAATACTTAAAATGTCCTTTAAATTTAATACTGACTTGTAGAGATTGGTATAAAATTTCAATTGATCAGCAAGCGAGAGCTAAATGGATTATTTATAAATACGGTCGTGAACACGCTCTTTTTTATGCGATCAAATTTGGTCCAAACTTTATTAATATACCTGTTGCTAGGGCAATTATTGCTAATAAGGCTATAATATCTAGATATTTTGTCCAAAGACTTCTTTTACATTTTGGAAAGTTGGATAAAGATCTTGTTGCGTTGAAAATAGAATACAACAATAATTCTGAAAGATCGAATAATAATTCACTTCAGAACATTCGACAAAATATAAAAACATCTTGGGCCAGTGACTTGGAAATATCTGTTTTCTTATGTATACTTAAAACGGCAGCAGAACAATTTGGTGAATCACAGCTATCACTAAAAGGAAACGATATGGAATTATTTCACTTTTTATCTGCAGGTCCATATGCTCTTAAAGAAGCTAAAGTCATTATGTCAAAAAATTTGGAACAGATTAAAGATCTAATCATGAATCAGAAATTTATTCCCTCCCCTCCACGGCCTGAAATCATTCAAAACAGAAATGCGCAACTAAATATATCAGAAGAATATCCAGCTAAAGATGGATTTGAAAATATCAGACAATTGAATGTCATACTGGAAATTTTGGACTCCATCCTGCCTTGTTAAAGTTTTAGTTGTATCTATTTAGAAAAGAATTATCGGGTCTTTGTAAAATCTAATAACAGTCATGGCGATAAGGATTGCAACTCAGGTTGTAACCAGCAATGTTCGTAATTATCACTTACGGTAGGCAATCCTGGTTTTGAGAAGACAGACTATCGAAATGATATAAATTGAAAAATAACACAAACAAGATGGAAGCACAACACAGAATATGTATAGTAAAAACTAGTATTGCACAAGCAATATGGGCACAAATAATTGGAAAATTAGCTCAGATATTTGTTAATCTGTTGAAAATAACATATTCCTCTAATTTTTTTTTTTAAAAAAAATGTTGCAATCTCAAGTAAGAATATGTATTAATTATATAAATTTAAGTTAGTAAAATATCTTTGATGAAAAGTGTTGCATTTTTATTATAGCATAAAGACTAAACCATCCCAAAACTCTGCCTAACCACTGATTATATTATTCAATCAAATTATCGAATGTTAAGTGGTTAAAAGTGACAAAATATCTTTTTAACTGATTTTAACTATAATGTTCATATTTACGAAGTTAATTAATATACCATATTATTTTCTAATCCATAATTTATGTATGACTAAAATTATCAAAAAGTATTAATTATTGCTCTCTTATATCATATAAGCAAATATTATAAATTTGAAAATTCTTTATACTGACAAACTTAATTTCATCGTTATAGCAAAAAAATATTATATTGATTATCGGTTCATCCGGTTTTTTAAAAGACTGGGCAGTCTTTTAACCAGGACTGACCGGACAGACCGATTAACAGCCCTAACATCTATTCCATTAAATAAACGTTTAAATATTTTTCTACTTTCAGTTGATGATAATCTTTCATTAACTTCTTTTAAATGATTCATATCAATATGTGAAGCTAATGAAATTTCTCTTTTATAAATTTTCTTTTTAATTTCAATAACTTCTTCAAAAATTGCGTTAAGTTTTATTTTAATTTCATCAGTATCTTCTTGTACTTTTTCAACGCCTACATTAACATGACAAATAGCTTCATGATTTTCTTTAAGTTGATTATTCGCATCTGTAACACCTCCTTCGATTGTTTTAAGAAACTATCAAATAAAAATATAAAAAAAAAAATTTAATTGTTAATAATCTAAAAAAAAAAACTTTATTATAGATTAAACTTTATACTAAACAAATTTTAAATATATATTATATACATACCTCAGTCATTTTAACAACATCTTCCGATAAACTTTTTTCTTCAAGATTTCTATCCTCCAATGAAATCATAATACCAAATTGTAAATCTTTACAAGTTGTTTCTAATTCATCTATTAAAGCAAGACATTTTGATTTTATATCTTTAGCATAAAGAAATTTAGAAAGGCCTTTAAGTTGAGAAACATCATTAATAAATTCTTTAATGTTTTTTAAAACTTTATGAAGTTTTATTAAGGTTTTTAAGTAATCACAATCATGAAATTTTTCTTTTTCTTCTTCTTTTCTACGATTTAATTTTCTAATTGCTGTAGCAACATTTTCTACTCGATCAACTAGAACACGACATGTTCTTTTATTATATTCTGCTGCATCATAAACAAACATTTAGAATTTCTTCAACTACTTTATTTACAGCATCAAACCAAGGAAGAAAGGCTGCGAACGCACTAATAGCACTTGATACTTGGTTTGCAGCCGCTCCGACCCCACCAACCTCAAAATCTTCTGACATACTTAAAAGTTTATTTTTTTTTTCGATTTGCTAAAAAAAATTTAAATTTTAAAAATTTGTAAATATTTGTGGAAAAATTGATTATAAGAATTTTAAAATCTTAAAAATTTATAAAAAAATTTTTTTTAAAAAAAAAAAATTTGTGGAGAAAGATTACTGGTGTCATCCGGTCCGGTGGCTAAAAATATACCTTTTTCCAAATATGCATGCAGGAGTTTGTTTAACAAACTCAGATATAATTAAAAATAAATAATAATAATTATTTATCTTGACATTGACTCAGTTGGTTCATTGGCACTGTTAATTTCATCCAAACTCATCATTCCTTATATTTTTTTTACTTGGTCCTCGATTTCGTGTTAAGGCTAGCTGCTATAAGACATGATGGGAATAAATATGGAATTATGTGATTTATTATTAATTAGTTCATTGCTTTTCACATGGCCTGAATTAGGCTTTGGATATTAGCCATATACATATACACGGGACGTCTAAAGCCGTGTCCAGTCACGTGTTTTTGATTTTTTAATTAAAGTTAGGGTAAGAGTTAGTTTGGGGTTAGGGTTAGGGCATATCATATAGTAAAATTGTCCTCCCGACGTTTTTTATTAATGCACCAAGATGGGTTTAGACTGTTGTTTCTTGTATTTTTGCGATTTCGCTTTTTTTTCGTTGTTTTTGTCTCTTCGGGCTGATCCGTGTCGATCAAAATAAACAATCCTATTGGCTCTATGTCATGTGATGGACACGGCTTTAGACGACCCTAATGATTGGGATTTTGATGCACAAGAGGTCAATAAAATTGCTCATACGAAAAAGTTACGAATATTTATGGAGTCTTTGTAGTTTTTTATGAGCCATATTTTTTTCATTAATCTATTGTGAAACTTCAATTTTGTTAATACAATATCATCTGATATGATTGAAAATTTTTATTTCTGATTTCAAATTTTTTATTTATAAATTTAATTCTATTTATTTTAATTCTAATCTTACATCGTACAAAGAATTTTGTCTGCGTCATAATTTAACTATCAACAACAATGATATCTTAAATTTTTGTCTAAACATTAACTGTTAATATTTGTGTTCATACAAAATTAGAGATGATATATCTAAATTTTGGTGATTAAAGTTTTTTAATTAATGACAGTAAGGCGGTTCGAAATCACAATTTCGTTTAACGTTTCCCTCTTTCCGACTCCAAGAGCTCCCCCCTAAAATTAACAGACTTTCATTACGTCTTAGGATTCCAATAAGTCACGTGTATATAAGTCGACTTTACAAAAAAGTGACAACATTTGAATAAGCCACATAATATCGCTGATGTATTATTAAATATTTTTTTCAGTATTTTATTATTATAGTTTAGTCTTATAAATGTATTTGCCAATTATAGTAATAATAAAATGATAATATTTGCAATAATTTTATACAAATAAATCTAAAAATTACCAATAACTAATATATTAGTAGTTAATAATGCTGATAATGAAGTAATTGCCCAAATTTTGTAAAGAATGCGATTATTTTTGCAATTTTAACATGTTTGTTTAAAATTAAGAGTTTTCCATTTTTTCTTCTTTTTTTTTTTTTAACCCTTATTTATTTACTTCGCGATTGAAATATATATAATGAATGCAATAATAATCAATAAAAAAAAAAACAATTATTGTGAATTTCAATAGAAAAGCATTTCTCGTTTATCAAACTTTTCATGGCAGTACATTAAAAAAATCTGAGTTTAATCGGTCAGTCTAACTAGTATCGATTATGGTTACGTATAGGGATGCATCAGTCCGGTCCGGTCCCTAAGAGGACCGTTATCATTCAAAGGAAGAAGTTCGTCTGATTGGCTGATGTAAATCAATTGCCCGGGTAACTTATTTATATGTTATACAGTACCTTTTTAGAACCGAACGTTTCACTAATAAAAAATCACCACAAAAGCCATTTCCAGCTTTGAACGAACACTAATATTCACTATACAAAAGAATCTAAAAAGATCTTACTCCCTGTGAAGTTTGCTTAGAAGACAAAATATACTGTCGCCTATTGGACCGTACAAAGTTATACTGTAGAGTAAGATATTTTTTTGCTTAAGCCGTTTATTAGTTAGATTCAAATAAACTTTTATTACTAACTGTTTAGTTTGAATAAGTGCAGGCTTTTAATAGCTAGAGATCCAGGTTTATTGTTTGGATATGGTCGGTTTTTGCAATGTGTTGGGGTTGTTTAACTGTAAATTTAGTTTATGTACTGGTATTGTGTAAATTTTCTGAGAAGCTCAAGTTTATTAATAATAAATATTGTATTTACCGACTTTACGCATATTTCGATTCTCTAAATATATGTGATACAGTATTTTGTATATATTTATTATTTTGTAAATTTTTTTATATAGAGTTGTCTTTCGTTTTCTAGTATATAATATTAAAGTGACAGATTTTTAAAATTATGTAATTTGATTGGTTAATTATCACGGGTGATCACGGGTAAATCTGCAAAAATTATCCAATCAGACGAACTTCTTCCTTTGACATTATCATAGTGTTTACGGTCCCAGTCTGGTCTGGTCCTTTGGTCCCTTAATGATTACATCGATCTTAATGCATAAGATTTTATTGGCCAAAAATAACGTAATTATTTACTGCAGTACTATTAGATGTAAACAACATTATATGATCTATGTTGATCTATGTTACACCTGATCAAGAAATGTGATTGGGTGATACAAATATCACAGTTATGTTACATATGGGCCAATTTGTTTCCTTACGATAATATCACATATGTGACAATTGGTTGTTTAATGTATGTAAAAACATACACGTGTACACAACTTGTACACATATCTGATATTTGATATCAGATAACGGATAAACAGATATTACGAGAATTAATCGCATGAAAGATTGCAATATGATAGAAAATTCAAAATTTAAAAAAATTTATTTTGGAAGACATTACTTTATACTAATGATTTTAAAAACTTTTATTTTGTAGCGAATATTTCAAAATACTTATTTCATACTGCAATAAATAGTTTTTTGGAACATAATTTCAAGATAAAACTTTAAAGAACACTTTCAAAACACCTCATAAAGAATCTTTTTATTCAAAATAACAAAGATTCTGTGTTTGATACAAGTAAAAGGTTTGTACATGAAGGACAAAAATTTTTCATGAATGACCTAAATATTTAAATAGAATAACAATATTTGTAAGTATAAAAGTATTAAGAAATATATATAAAGACGAAAAATATGGTATAAAAATATCATGTCTATAGTTATTATATTTACTTACTGTAATTTCACTGAAAACCAATTCCCAAAGATTAATATACTATGACAACCTAAACGTTTAAATCAAGTATAAATAAAAAAAATACAAAGACAACAAAGACAACAAGATGAAAAAGAGGGTATAAAATTTTGCTAATGCTCTAGACACCTTGCAATGTGTTATACCTACTATTTAGCTAACTACCTTTTAATTGTTGTGGAGTTAATTTCGCGAATAACCAATTCCCAACTGATTAACACACTAGCGATTTCAAGAAACTTTTTCGAAACGATAGTTTGTGATTGGTTAAAAATATCATTTCATCATGGGATCTATTTTTAATGTAAGATAAATTTGCAATATTCACCATCAATATTAATTTGATTGGTACAGTTTTGAAGATTTTATTTGAAAACATCACCAAAAGATCCAAATCGGCCCATATGTACAAGGACCGGTCCCAGGACTGGTCCTTTAATGGTCCCATGGTCCTTATCGGTCCCAGTCCCGGACCGGTCCTGGACTGGTCTTTTTCAGGACCAATGCAACCCTACAGCCAACCGCAGAAATCACCGCAGAATATCGCAGAATACACAGCATATGGGCTGATTTTTACTGATTCATGTGATATTTTCAAATGATCTCCCTGATTTGTACAACAGAATTTGCCAATCAACCAATCAGATTTATTTATGTGATAATTAATTTTGGTTTTTTTTTTTGGTTTTTTTTAACTCGAATATAAGTTCACCATGAGTCTACCATGAGTTCATCATGAGTTCACCATGAGTTTTTGTAGGTTAGAAAATCCTTCGACATTAGTTAGAAATGTTTACATGACTTTAAAAACAATTTTTACGTATTTACTGTGACCTTTGTTTAGATGAGAATCTTAAATTTTAAGAACTTCGTTGAAAGACCATTTTATTGAACTACCAAAAAACACTATTATATACTGTAGACCATTAACAAATAAAGGTAACAAGAAGCGTTTTTTGTTAAAAACTGTTTTTTATTAGATTTTCAACAAACTGTTTGTATGAATAACGTTATAATACAGTTGACTGATGAAATAATTACTGATATGTTCTTTAGGGATACGAAAGCTTAGTTCGTGTATTTGAGACGAGTATAACGTTGTTAATGCAGTAATGGGTTTAATGCTTGAATAGGTTTGGTGCTTGTACTGTATAGTACGTAGTACGTAGCATGTTTGGGCCAACTAATTGTACGTAATAAAAGTTTTATGTCAGAGTGTACAATCGGTTTGGATATAGTAATAAATACTATTTTTTCTACACTTCGCTTTATGTAATTTTTTTATGTGTTTACAATTATTCGTTTTTTTTCTTGCGGGTTTTGTTTTTTATCTTTCCACTGTAATTATTTCAGTATCGTAAAGTGATGAAATTTAAAAAATTAATCAATTTGATTGGTTAACAATCACATGTAGATCTACAATTAGAGATATCACATTTTTATATCACTCAAATCAGTCAAAATCGGCACATATGGAATACCGCAGAATTCCATGATCACATGATGATTAACCAATCGAATTGAGTGTTTTATTTATATGAATAATTTACCCGATTGTCCCAGATTGTCGAATTTATAATTTTTACGCCGCAAGCATGTATGTCCATTAAAAATATCAAGTTTAACCAAGCATATACTTTAAGAAAGTTCAAGTTCGTTAGAAAAACTCTTTCAAATACAAATTTGTAATATCGATATAGAATTATAGTGAAAGTAATGGAGTTAAAAAATATCAAGTTTAAACATGAAAATATTTTTAATTAGTCTCCATAATATTGGATAGGAATGCAATCAATTTTGCCAAATTTATCAGAAATAGCGTTAAATTATATTTGGCTTCCAGCTTCTAGTTGCAGTGTTGAACGTAGTTTCTCTATGTATAACAATATTTTAAATAGCGATCGTCAAAGCCTTTCACTTGATTCTTTAAAACAGCTAAACATGTTATATTTTAATGGCGAATAATTGTTGTTTTTTCTTTTTTTTTCTCTATGTTTATTTTTACTTTCTTTTATTTTTTTTTTTAAAATGCAAAATCTACTATATTTTCGGTTTATATTTTTTTTATTATCAAAATTAAATGTTAGTACAATTAACAGCGTAAATTTTTTGTTTAATTCCTTTATATAATGCAAATTTTGACAAATAAATTTTTTTACATAAGCGCATTAAATCACAGAATTAGCAAACATCACCACAGAATTGCACAGAAAT
Organism: Gigaspora rosea; assembly: GCA_003550325.1. NCBI lineage: Eukaryota > Fungi > Glomeromycota > Glomeromycetes > Diversisporales > Gigasporaceae > Gigaspora > Gigaspora rosea. The sequence goes on from QKWP01000061.1 coordinate 420,288, forward strand.
TCATAAAATTGCACAGAATTCATAAAAAAATTTTACCGCAGCAAATCACAGAATTTGCCTTAACCACACGCAGAATTTGGTTTTAATCACCGCAGAAAATCATCGGCCCTGTGTGTAACATGGTGTTAGTAAACTCAATTTTTTTTTTTAAAAAAAAAAAATTATATTGTTAAATTTTATGAAGATCGTTTGGATATGGATCCAATAGAACGTCCAAACATTCAAGGTCGAATAAAGAATAAATCCCCCGTTATTCCATATTTACAACATGGTTTAGTAGATGAAATTTCGATTAATATTTTTCAATATTTAAAATGTCCTTTAAATTTAATACTGACTTGCAGAGATTGGTATAAAATTTCAATCGATCAGCAAGCGAGAGCTAAATGGATTATTTATAAATACGGTCGAGCTCACGCACTTTTTTATGCAGTCAAATTTGGTCCAAACTTTATTAATCTACCTGTTGCTAGGGCAATTATTGCTAATAAGGCTATAATAACTAGATATTTTGTCCAAAGGCTTCTTTTGCATTTCGGAAAGTTGGATAAAGACCTTATTACTTTGAAAATAGAATACAACAATAATTCTGAAAGATCGAATAATAATTCACTTCAGAACATTCGACAAAATATAAAAACATCTTGGGCAAGTGACTTGGAAATATCTGTTTTCTTATATATACTTAAAACGGCAGCAGAACAATTTGGTGAATCACAACTATCGCTAAAAGGAAACGATATGGAATTATTTCACTTTTTATCTGCAGGTCCTTATGCTCTTAAAGAAGCTAAAGTCATTATGTCAAAAAATTTGGAACAGATTAAAGATCTAATCATGAATCAGAAATTTATTCCCTCCCCTCCACGGCCTGAAATCATTCAAAACAGATATGCGCAACTAAATATATCAGAAGAATATCCGGCTAAAGATGGATTTGAAAATATCAGACAGTTGAATGTAATAGCTAGAGCAATACTTATTCATACTGATTTGGTGAATTATTGGCATAAGATTGGATACCACAATATTTGTAAAGATGTTAATGAATTAGTCATGCAAGGCGCTATAATTATGCTCTTTTCTCCAGCATCTGCCACTAATTGGACTCCTCCAAATCCTGAAGAAGTGGTTAAGCGACTTTCGGAATTAATAATGCTTGGATTTGAGTTACACTATACTGTTATTGTAGATACATTGTTACTTGAAAAAAGATTGGTTGAGGTTGGAAATACAATGATAAAAGCATTTTTGCAAATAAAGAATGAATCGAAGGAAGAACTTTTACATCATTGTTTAATTGAAATATTACGAGTATTTCGATTGGATAAAAGATTGAAGAAAACTAATGATGTTTTGAATTTTTTGTATTCGATTATCGACAAAGATCACGAAGAAGTATTTTTTAAAGCGATGAAATTTGAGCTTGAAAATAGGCTGAATGATGATAACGATAGTCCATTTATGCCTTTAAATTTCTCAGCTTTTTATTATAGCTGGGTATCATGTAAATTTGGAGCAGACGCTAAAATTACGGATTGGTGCTTTAGAGATATTTTAGAAAAAAAGGCTAAGGCAGATGATTACATTGAACAAAATCAACATCAGAATTTTATTTTAAGTGAACAACTTGAAAGCATTTTCAAAGAAATATACGATGCTTTTAAAAAGAATTCCAATATTCTAACCTTTTACAAAGACTATTATTAAGCAAGCTACTCAAGCGAATCAATTGTATTTAATATTCCAATGGGCTATAATAGTTTAATGCGTGATAGAGAGAAAATTTAATTAGCAACCATTTGTTGATCAAAAGTACTTTTCAATTAACAAGAAATGGAAGCTAAAACATCCTTTTTTTTTCACAGAATGGTGTTGATTTGCTTAAAGTTTTAATTGATGGATTATAAAAAATAACCGTTCAAACACTTTATCCATCTAACATTATGGATCTTCCAAATCGCTACGAATGAAAAAGACCGGAAGCTGAACTTTCACGAATGGCCAATACTTATCATATTCTGATCTTTATTTCTATGACATTAAATACAGCCATTCCATTCATTCTTCCTTCATAAATGTATTAGCTCAACGTCAGCCAAAGCAAAAGCGTAACCTAAAATTTTTTTCTTTTTTTTTATTGCAGCTTGTAAAAGCAATCCTTTTTTAACGATAACGATAAGATAGTCATAATAAAAGTATTTGCACAATCATCAATTGAAATCAATAGTTCAATTATTGCAACGCTTGAACTTAAACATACAAGTTAATCACATTTCAATTACATCATCATTCATTCTATTGATATTTAACAAAGATCTAATTAAATTTTACCATAAAGATGAGCACTATTACGATCACCATAAAGCTGTGACTAAGGCGGAACTTGTTGCTTTGGAATAGGCCGTACCATAACTGAATTATAATGAATTATAACTTTTGCTTTAAATTACGGCATTCTATAACTTGCGTATATGCGAATATAATTATTCACGTTATAACTTTTATATATTGTAACTTGCCGTAGCTTGTTATAGTTCCAAACTTGGCCTCTTTTAGGTCCACCACGACTTTTTTTTTTAGACTGTACTGTTTAAATTATCAACTTTATGAGATTTAATACCGATAATTCATTTTGCTCTTGAAGCAGTTCTGATAATTGTAGAAAAACGAATGATTGACATGTAAACAGTTGATTTATATTATAATTTAATTCCGATAATGGCAAATACGAACTATTATTATTTAGAAAATAATTATTTTTATCTGGTTTATTATAGAAATTCATATATATTACGTATATTCATCTAAAAAAATTACATATATCATATTGATAATAATATATAAATATTATACAGTCATAGTAGTATTTTGAATTCATACGGCGCTTAGGATTCATGGGGCATTTGGGATTCATACGGTTTTTGCCGCAACCTTAGCCGTAACTTGCTAGTTCACTGGGACAATTTCGCCCGAATCACTAATTAAAATAACATTTAGTTAAATTGTTTATACAACAATTTCTAGCTCACGAATATTTGAATATAATGGAAATTGACAATATTTCACACCTATGCATAAACGAAAACGAAATGACCAAGAGTTGAATATTTGCATAATGGGTTAAGAAATTTATGTAATGACTATGAAATTTTGGAAAATTAACATTCGGACTTTTACAGTAAATCGTGATGTTGACGAAATTGTTATTTAGAGAAAACCTATAAGATAGAAAAACGTGAGAAAAGAACAAGTAGTACAAACTCTCGACACTCATTGACATTGCGATGATATTGATGGCATATGGGTGTCATCAAATATTAACTTGATCTTTTTAGGTTTTATTTGACGCCGCCCATATGATAAATCTTAATCCGAACACCCCAATAGCACATGTACATTGATGATTTTTTAGTATGCCGAAATTTACGTACGTACGTACGATGCAAGAAATCTAAAAACCACAAATACACCTTATAGAGACAAAATATAGACAAAGAAATTAAATTTATTGGAGTCGATAATTTAATTTAATGTGTTACTTGATTATAGGTTATAGATTACGCCAAGCAGATAATCAAGTACGCAGCACATTAAATTCTTATTTCTTAAATTATCGACTTCAATAAAGTATTTACATGCACATTTTATTGTTGTTAATGATTGTGGGGGCTGATGCTGAAAATGGATTATGTTGAAAATTTTTCATATTTTATTATGAAAATTGTAAATTTTTTTAAGGCTTTTTTTGTGTATTTTTTTTTTATAGTTAGGTTAGGGTTAGGGTGTAGTTTTATTAATAAAAGAGTATGTGGGTTTTAATAGGTATTATAGGTTTAAATAGAGACCCCAAATTTTCAGCATAATCCATTTTCGGCATCAGCCCCACAATGATTTAGGATTTCAATGCATGTATTTTGTCTTTATAAGGTATAATTGTGGTTTTTAGATTTCTTGCATCGTACGTATGTACGTACGTACGTACGGTGCAAGAAATCTAAAAACTACACCACAATCACTACTTATGGAGACAATGTATAAATAGTAAAGTTAAATATTCCCTAGTTTTATTGAAGTCGATAATTTAGGAAGTTTATGTGTTACTTGAATATACGCTGCATTTAGATTACTACAAGCAAACATTTAAAAACCTGCAATTTCCATAGAGTTAACGTATATCAAGTAGATTAAAATCTAATATTCCTTAAATTATCGACGTCAATAAAGTTTACCCTATTGTGATTGATAATTTAAGAAATTTATTTCCGTATACTACCGGTTTATGCATTATTCGAGATTTAGGGTCTTTATTCCATATAAAGTAATTGAGGCTTTTAAATTTCTTGCACGTGGTGCAGGAAATTTAAAAATCACAATCTCTATGCATAAACTGGCAATAAATTTCTTAAATTATTAATCTCAATAGAATAAGAATCGAATTCTCAATCTTTTCGCATAACAATAACACGCCAAAAATAATAGTACTCAATAGCAACCGTTCTATGCATAAGCTTAATTTAAAGTTAATCGCTATTGATAATGACAATTTTAGCTTGTCTCCAATGAGTTTGCTAAACTTTATTCTACATAAAATAAATGAGAATTTTTAGATTTCCTGCACCATACGTACATACGTACTGTACGTACGTACATATACATACATAACAAAAGAGTAACACGAATATTACCTTTATGATCTATGAAGCGTCATTTGATCAAATTTCTGTCCAATTTTTTTAACAACGTCTTTAGTCTATTTTGATCATGATGAATTTCTTTGAATCTATATACGATATGCTTCAAGAGTTTTCAACATCAGGATTAATTGAAATAATGTTTTTACTTCAGAATTTAAAAAATAAGACAAAGTTAGCGAACTTTGATAAACAATATGATATTTGAAGGCCTTTTGAATTTTACATGCTGGTAAAATTTAAACAAAAGTTTATGCATCTAAATTTTTATTAATGAAGTTTTAAGCGTTTTGTTTCAGAAATTTTTATCGTATTTGTGCAAAGCAACAATCAAATTTATGAAAAGATTTCATTACAGATTTAATTGTGATCTTTAATTTTACAGTATAAAACACATATAAAAGAACATTGCATTAAAATTAATATATCATTATTGATCTAGTACAGTAGTTAGATTATCATGATCCAAGTAGTAGTTTAGATTTAAGTTTTGCCAATACTGCAATATTAATCTGGAGCCACTGTTTAGTGTAGCTAATCTAATTTAATTTACTAGAATATAACATCTATAAAGCCTAAAATTCTAGGACAAGATCAGGATGGAGTCCAAAATTTCTGGATGTTACATTAAACCCTTGCTCATGGTTAGGGTAAGGGTGGTTTTGGATTGGATGAGATATAGTTTATACCAAAATTTCGCAAGGAATGTTTTTTTTTGTTAGAAAGCAAAAGGTGGTTTCATAATCGAAATTTTGTCGGTTACTATCGTGTAAAATCTGGAAATTTTGGACACCATCCTGCCTTGTTAAAGTTTTAGTTGTATCTATTTAGAAAAGAATTATCGGGTCTTTGTAAAATCTAATAACAGTTATAGCGATAAGGATTTGCAACTCAGGTTGTAACCAGCAATATTCGTAATTATCACTTACGGTAAGCAATCATGGACTATCGAAATGATATAAATTGAAAAATAACACAAACAAGATGGAAGCACAACACAGAATATGTATAGTAAAAACTAGTATTACTCAAGCAATATGGGCATAAATATTGGAAAATTAGCTCCGAGATTTGTTAATCTGTTGAAAATAACATATTTCTCTAATTTTTTTTAAAAAAATGTTGTAATCTCAAGTAAGAATATGTATTAATTATATAAATTTAAGTTAGTAAAATATCTTTGATGAAAAGTGTTGCATTTTTATTATAGCATGAAGAATCATCCAGCAATTCTAATAAAAAATCAGAATGCCAAGAATTAAATTTTAACTACCCTCTCCGTCCGAAGCTTCTCATCCAATTTAAAAAAGAAGGAATAAAGTCATCAGAAAGTAAAATTGCAAAAATAGTCAAAAAACTTAATAGCCCAGGACATCTATATGCTCTCGAATTTTTACTTGAAAATCCAATCGGATGTATCACTTCTGAATGTGTACTTATTGACGCATTATTTGCTTTAACAACTTCAGAGAAACCTTCTATATTAGAATTGCATGTGAGAACACTCATTGCAATTAAAGACGATCTGTATTGCTGGTATACGTTAAGCAAAGAACTTCGTGAGGCAACATATAATCAGTGTTATCATTATTAGTTCAAATTCATAACCGTTGGACAATTGTTTCTGAACAACGGCCAGTTTAACCACGAACCAGATGTAGATATTTAGATATATTTTCGAAATTATAATATAGATTACTTGTTGATACATTTACGTGATACTTTCCACAGTTTACGAGATGATGAGACACGCCTCGAAGAAATCTGGCGCCTTATAAAAGAATTACTAAAACATTTTATTAATTGGACAAGACACAGCGATTAAAACGACAGGAATATCTTCATGTCAGAGTTGGCAATGGAGCTCAATGGAGCCCAATGGGAGCTGCGAATGGAGCCAATGGAGCTCTGCATGGAGCCAATGGATACTAGTTTTTTGAGCTCCATTCGCACAACCACTGAGCTCCATTGGCTCCATTGCCAACCCTGCTTCTTGTGCAAAGTTGTTGGAAACATATGAGAAAAGCATGTACATTTAAATACTCGGTTGGTGCTTGGCATATTGATTGGAGATTAGTACTTCTTCTTCAATATTTTTTAGACAAATGGTGTAATCCTGAGTTAAAAATAATTAAAAAGAGATATGCCTCGAGCACTTTTGGTTTCATATTCAAAACGAATATGCAAAAAATATTAGATTTGACTCAACATCTTCACGAAATAAGTTTGAAGAAGTATCAAAAAATTTTTCAATTGAAAATAAAACTATTTTTAACAAAGCTATTAGAAACTGAACCAATTGCATATTCTGGTATTTTATGGTTCGGTTTATTCGATCTGGTACAAATTTTAGTAAATAGAACCAAGGAACCATCAACTATTGCAATTTGTTATCTCATTACCACTCAATCTCTTGATACTGCATAAACAATTTTTTATTCGATTTAAAGCGATTGAGGTGTTGTTTCAAATCTAATATACTTGTCCTGAAATGTGGAGCAACAATTCGACGATTACCTCGGTAAAAACGATAATAAATCCTCAACTTCTTTAATAAGACTAAGAAACTTGTTTGAATACATGAAAATGAAAGTTCAATGTGATGATGAATTTTCACACAATTTTGTTTATGATAAAGTTCAGTGGGGTAATATAATGAAAGCAAATACAAAGTAAAGTTCTCCACCGAGGGTCAATATAGTCAGTCAAAGAATGACATGTTGTGCCAAACAAGAACCATCAAGTAACCTATGGGTTTTAGAATGGTTACGGTATGATTTCCCGAAAGCTATTTCCCATTTACCCGACATCACACAGGTGACAATTTGCTAAAAATATATTGCCACAACTAAAAAAATGCTAGCTCTAAGTCATTTAATTACTCGAAAGTTGAAGTGCCCAGTTTGGCGCCTCCGATAGAAGAAGAAAAATGTTTTTTTTTTTTTACCTCAGTTTGAAGTCATTCTTTGGAGACTTTTTTACTAGTTCCTTGGTAACTTTACCAGGTATAGAGCAGTTCTCTGGTAATTTTTTTGCTGAATTTGAAGCAGTTCTCTAATGTTTTTTTTTTTTTTTTTGCTAAATTTGGAGCAGTTCTCTAATCGTTTTTTCCACCAGATTTTGAGTTTTTTTACAGGATTTGGAGTAGTTATCTGGTAGATTTTTTAGGAATTTTGAAGCAGTTTCTGTTAATTTTTTTGTTAGATTTGGTGCAGTTCTCTGGTAGTTTTTTTTACTAAGAAATCTACTCTAATTTCTAATATTTCTAATAATTTCTTTACTGGGTTTGAAGATGTTTTCTGGTGATTCTTTGCTGTGTTGGAATAGTTTTTTAGTAGTTTTTTTGCTGAATTTAGAGCAGTTCTCTAGTGATTTTTTTATTCAGTTTATAATATTTTTCTAATAATATTTTTACTGAATTTGAAGCAGTTTTTTGGTATTTTATTCACTAGATTTGAAGCAGCTTTCTAGTGATTTTTTTTTTTTTGCCAGGTTTGGAGTAGATTTCTTGTAATTTTCTTTACTAAGTTTGAAACCTTTTTCTAGTAGTAGATTTGAAATAGTTTCTAATAGGTTTCTTAAAAAATTTGGCCAGTTTTTAGTAATTTCTTTGTATAGTTTTTTGATAATTTTTTTTACTAGATTTGAACCAATTTTCTGGTAATCTTCTTCATAGAGTTTAGAGCAGTTTTTTGGTAATTTTATCAGATTTGAAGCAGTTCTTTGGTAATTTTTTATTATTATAGAACAGCTTCTTGGTAGTTTTTTTTATTTTTGCAGTTCTCTAATAAGTTTTTTAGAAATTTGAAGTAGTTTTTTAGTAATCTAAAAAATCTACTTTGAGGTTTGAAAAAGTTTTCTAGTTTTTTTGCTATATTTGAAATAATTTCTTTACTAGACTTGAACAATCTTTAATAATGTTTTTTGTCAAATTTGAAGAAGTAATTTAATATTTTTTATTAAATTTGAAGATTAGGTTTTTGCTTAGATTAGGACCCCAAAATATATATAAATAAATCAGGTATTAGTTGGGGTTTTTTATACAGATCTTATCTATTTATAGTAATTTTTGCTTATTTTTGAGATTTTTCTGCAGATCTTTCTATTTTTAGTAATTTTATAATAAACCTGACCTATCTATGTATCTGGTATATTTTGGGGTCCTATTAGATTCAGTTTGGGTCTGGCCTGGTTCAAACCAAACTGCAAACTCAAATTCTAACTAATTTTAAATTTCAAATTAAAATTTAATTATAAATTTGTATTGGATTTGGTCTGAAGTTTGCAAACTAGTTTAGCTCTAAATATATAAATATATGGGCCCTCAAAAGTAGAAACCAGACAATTTGAAAAATTAACCTGTTTGATTGATCAGGTGTAAAATTTAAAGCCCAAACTTTTTTACTTAATAATAAAAGCTGATCACTTAATAAAATTTTGTGATACAACAGTTAAAAGCTTTTAATGCTATAATCTAAAAATAGATTTACTGAGATTTAAAAGCAATCTACAGGTCTACAAATCTAATAATCCTGTTTAAACAGGTTTGTTAATTATAAATATACTATTTTTAAATTGGTTTGTTTTTGTGTAACAAAATAGTTTTTGCCAATTTGCTCAAAACCCATGATCTGCCAATTTGTCTGGTTTCTACTTTTGAGGGCCAATATATATATTGTGTTAATTGATAATCCGCCTGTCAAGTAAAGAATGGCGAAATGTGGCGTTCTTCCATCTAAAATTTTTTTTCATACTAAGTTAACGATACATGTCTACCAATTGAAAGTTGTAGAGCTCGTCGAGGCGCATCTAACGGTGGTCAGATCATCCAAATCGGCCCAGTGGATGGCGAGATATCGTCAAAAAACGATTGGCCGACTATATAAAATCCGTGACGGAAATTACATATGAAAATCACATGATCCGAAATGCGGCGTGCGCCCATCTAAAACTTTTTTTCTTACTATGCTAACGAAACATGTCGATTAATTGAAAGTTGTAGAGCTCGTCAAGGCGCATCTAATGGTGGTTAGATCATCCAAATTGGCCCAGTGGATGGTGGGATATAGTCGAAAAACGATTGGCCGACTATATTGTAAACAATATAAGTTTACATAGAGATTTATATAGTCGGCCAATCGTTTTTCGACGATATCTCGCCATCCATCTAACCATATTAGATGCAACTTGACGAGCTCTACAACTTTCAATTAATCGACATGTTTCGTTAGCATAGTAAGAAAAAAAGTTTAGATGGGCGCACGCCGCATTTCGGATCATGTGATTTTCATATGTAATTTCCGTCACGGATTTTATATAGTCGGCCAATCGTTTTTCGACGATATCTCGCCATCCACTGGGTCGATTTGGATGATCTAACCACCGTTAGATGCGCCTCGACGAGCTCTACAACTTTCAATTAGTGGATATGTATCGTTAACTTAGTATGAAAAACTTTTAGATGGAAGAACGCCACATTTCGCCATTCTTTACTTGACAGGCGGATTATCAATTAAACTAGTTTACTAAAAAGTAGGTCAAATTAGTAAGATCTAGAAAATTATAGTATTTTATTAAAATATTATATTACTTAAAATTTTACTAATTGATTCTAACTTCATGTACTAAATAAATTTTTTTAGTATCAAAAATACATTATATCAATATAATTTATTTTATCTTTTTTAAAATTTGAAAAATATAATTAATTTTAAAAAAATTTTATCAAAAATTCAAAAATATGCATTTTTGCTTCAAATTTTAAAATAAAATATACTAATATACTATATTTTTTGATACCAAACAAGTTTACTTCATACAATAAGCCAGAATCAATTAGTAAAATTTAAGTTCTATAGATCAAAAAAGTATTTTAAATGTTTCTAGATATATTTATATGGTACTAGGATTTGGTTTTGGATTTGGTTTGTAAATATAAGTAGAATTAATCATTGTTGTGTTTTTAATTAATAACTTTTTATATTTGACTTTAAAATTGAAACATAGAATATATAGTTAAAACTTTCTAAATACAATCTTTTTAAATATATAATCTGTTTAAATATATAGCTTGACTTGATTTCAATCATATGTTACTTATAGATTTTTATCTTTCTAAATGCAATACCTTTCTAAATACAAGGTTTTTTTATTAGCTTCTTACTATACTTTTGAAAGATCTAACTGTACACTAATATATAATTTGTTTTTTTTAGACAAGACTTACCAATTACAGTCTCTTTGATTTTATTATACTTAATTGATGATCTGCCAGTTAATTGGAGAATATTCTATATTAGAACGTGATACAGATCACTTATAAGTAGAGATGGGCACCATGCGTATGACTGCATGCATGCAATTAATTCTGGCCAGCATTAAGAAATTAAATTATAATTTTGGTCAAAACATGCATGCATGCATGCAAAAATGCATGTGCATGTGCATGCTAAAATGAAAATTTTGTATTTTGCCCATTTCTACTTATAAGTCGAAGTCAAATTGAAATTTTCAGGCTATAAGTAAGTTATAAAATTTTTTAATAAATACTGTGTTAAAGTAGTACAAATAGTAGAATAACACTGTAAGCTTTTAATTATAAGACTATTAGATATAAATCCTTTTTTTTGAAAAACTTTATTCAGTAAGCATGTGTCATTTACTAAGTTAAACTCTATATTAATTAGCTATCAAAGTAATTAGTAATACATTGTTTTAGCTTATTTTACAACAAAATTTATTGGTTTTTTTTTACTTTTTAGATTTTTAGAGGTGTTTATATTTAAAAATAATAAGAAAAGGATTCAATAGGTCGTTTACTATTTTATATTGTAATTGTACGAGATTTTAAACTATAGTAGATTTTATGTAATTATTGTATTATATAAATTGGGGTTTTTTATAACCATTCTGGTATAGTCTAGATGTGCTTGGTTTTTAGAAATAAAAAATGATGCATAACATAAAAACACACCAACTCTTTTGGATCTTAAAGGGTGTAATCTTGGATTAGAAAGTAAAAAGGTGTTAGCAAATGCAATGCACAAGAACAATGATCTTGGCAGACGCATTTCCAAGAATACTACATTGATTTTTGCTAGATTCAGATAGTAAACAATAACAGCTTTGGGTCATGAAATAAAAAAGCAATGGCAAGGACTTGCTAACTTGTTTGGTTTTATATTTAGGTCCAGAATATATTTAGTTCCAAAACTAATAGATTTGATGAATTACATACCAATTGCAACCAGTAAATCACATCTAATATCTTGGTATCAAATATGTGACTCCAGAAAATGGCACAAGGGTGGACAAGTAGAAATAGAGATGTTGATAATTGCATTAAGTAATTTCAATTTAAAGCTACGAATATGAAAAGTAAGCACGGATCCCTTTATTAGATATATTAACAGGATCTACAAGGGTGAAAAGGTTCATAAATGTTCTGTTTGTCAGAAACCTTTCTTTTTTTTAAAAAAAAACTTTCTGAATTTGAGAAGTTGGTGGTGAGAATGGGTGCCCGACGAATGCAGAAACTTTTTTACAGAGCCCAAGAACTAGCCAAGATATACGGATTTGTTTTTATTGATGAAATTGATGAAATTAACACGATTGCCTTTATTTCTTTTAATTATGAAAAAACAATCATGTGAAATGCAGCGTAATTTTTCTGAGGATAAATTTTTTTTTGGACTTTACTAATTTTTTTTTTTAACCCCGTAGTTGTCAAATATGTCATTGTAATTCAACCTGATGAAATATGTGCAAATTGTAACTGGTATAATACATCTAATGTCTGGGTATCAAATATGTAACCCTTAGGAAAAAAACACAATAATGGACAAGTAAAATTTGGATGCATTAAGAGATTTCAATTTAAAGTTACAGAATATGAAATATAATCGATGGATCTCTTTAATAGATTAAAATAGGCAACTAGTATAATACAGCTAATATTTGATATTAGTCTTTTCTTGGCTGAAAAATAATAAGTATAGGTTCTTAATCTTTCATCAAACATGTAATCTGGATACTTAATAAACCACTTTATTTTGATATATTATATCAATTAAGCGTCTTAACAATTATTAGCGAATCACAACAGGAGCAATACTTGAGCATATCTTAATAATCTTATCTACTCTTATGATGATATTTATATAGAATGTTATGAGTAAAAATGCTAGTGAAATAAAATTAGTGAAATAATTCACCATTATTGATAAAACTGGTAAAACTAATTTCACTAGAATCTTTAGTTATAAGAAAAGCTAAAATTATGCCATAATACCATACTCTATTTTGATAACTATAAATCTTATGGATTATTCAATTAATTGCAAAATGTATTTTATTTGTATTAAACAATTAATCTATATATTTAACGCTTGCTATTATACTATGTTTTATGATAAAATAAATCAGAAAAAACAAATCATTTAACTTAAAATTCTTTTTTTGAACCTAATAATACTTAGAGTATGATATATATAATGGTATACGTATTACATCATTCTTCAAATTCACTTGAAACGATTCTTTACCATCTATAAATATCCCCATTTACTAATTTTTTGAATATTATCTAGTCTATTTCTTAAAGCATTAAGCCACCAATTTTTTGAATGTTATCTAGTCTACTAGGAAAAGCCTGCACAATCACATTTTTTGAGGGTCATATTGTTGGCGATGTGTCATATCGGTTGCAATTTGCACATATCTACTTAAATCAAAAATTAATTATATATGTAAATTAGTTAATATACTTTAGATTTCTATTCATTGTATGAGATCTTCACTTGTAAACAATACATTCACACAACTTTAAGCTTAAATTAAGATTTAACTTTGATACCAGTATTTGGCTTTATCTTTCTACTCTATATGAAGTACATGATTGGGTATATTTGACTTGGGTATGAAAATATTAATTTCTATTATATTATCAAACTAAAGAATAAATTACTAATAAAGCAAATAATATATATATAGTGATTGTGTTAATAATTGCGCACAAAAAGTTTAAAAGTTTTAAAAGTTATAGTGAATAAAATTTTATATAATGATCATTCTAAAAATCTGTGCATTTACAAACTAGATTTTTTACTAAGTAAATTGCATCATATTTATTTAGTAATTGCAGATCATTTTCTCCGGTTGACTCACGTCTTATCAATTAAGGCAGGTAAATATAAATTTTAGACAAGGAATAAATAGTATTAATATTATCTTATATAGGCCAGATATAAATTGCTGCACAAACACCCTGTAGAATCTGACTAGTCTATCAGCCTTTTACTACAAAAAAGAGCATTTTCAAAAATAAATGTTCTTACAAATAGAAAAAAAAACTAAATTAATAAAGAGCAAAAAAGAAAAATTGAAAAAAGAAATATAACAAACAAAGTAAACAAAAAGCAAAAACAAAAAAAAAGATACAAGGCCTTAGACTAGTTTAAGGCCTAAAACCCAAATAGATAAATCCATTATAATATATTACTAAGAAAAGTAGTCTCTACTCTAACTAAACTCAAATTATTATATGTAAAAAAAACTATTGTAAGAAAAAAATATTTTTTAATCTAATAGACTATAGAGATAGGTAAATATAATTTTGATATATAGTCAATATTGCTAATTTATTGTTTTTGTTTTTTTTAAGCATATGTCCTGCTAAATATTCACTATACGAACAAAACAACTGAATTAGGAAGGTATAAACAATACCAATCTTGTCTACTTTTAATGAAAACTTGAAAACCAAAAGGCAAAAAGAAAAAAAAGGTAGACCAATTTAAATTTTGTTAATATATTCATGTAGGTTTTGTAGCAAATAAAATAGAATACAAATACAAAGTTAGATGTTTAACAAAATTTTCTAGTTTTGTTAAGAACTAGAACCCCAAAATAAACATAGATAGGTCAGGTATTAGTTGGCTTATTTTTGGTGCTTTTTATGCAATTTTTTTTTATTTATGGTAATTTTTTGCTTATTTTTGAGGTTTTTCTGCAGATCTTTCTATTTTTGATAATTTTATAACTAATTTGACCTATCTATATAAATTTTGGGGTCCTTAAAAACTAACAATAGTCAATTATTTTTGTTTTTTACTCCAGAAAGACCAGACCTATAAAACTTCTTTTTTAGCTTTTTTTAATATATATAAGTTGACTTTTGTTTCAAATACTCTAAAAGAAGTTTTATAATATAGATTTGTATTCTAACTATAAGTTTTTAGCAGGTTGGTGTTTTGAAAAAGTTGGTTTAGATAATTGGCTAAAAGCATATTAGAAATCTTAATTATATAATATATTTAATTTTTAACTTTGTATACTAATACACAGTATTGTACATTTTGGTTTTCAAAGCTTTTTTCGACCTTGTTCTTACCCAAAATATTCAAATGTTCAAGATTATTCAAAGCTTGTTCAGGCTTTAATGATTAATAAATTTGTTTAAAATATAAAATTATATTTTTTTTTTTAGTTCTAAACACATTTAGTTAAAATTAAAATAGGTTATTTTAATAAAATTTTAAGTAATTTTACTTTTGACAAAAATTGTTCAAACTACTGTTCAAAGCTTTTTTGCGTTAGAGGTTAAAACCAAATTTAAATATTCTAGTTTATTAGGGGGCTTCCAGAAATTACGTAATATTTTTAGTAATACAAATTGCCAAAAATTTTGCAATCGATTAGTTGTCAACTTTTGATTAATCAATTTTTATTCGATTTTTGTTCGATTTTTATTCAGTTTTAATAAAGTTGCCAAAATTTTTCAATCGATTAGTTGTTAACTTTTTGTTTAGTTGCAATTTTTCGATTTCGATTTGTATTACTAAATATTTTGTTACTAATAAATTTCAAAATTTACCCACCTACCCACACCTAATATTCTATTAGCCAATTAAAAAATTTTAGATTTTTTAAGAGTAAAGTTATTTGCCATATAAGTAACAATGGCTTATGTATCACTGAACCAATCAGATTTTTTTTTTTAACCCTTTAGCTCTATGGCTGTTGGGGCGCGTATAGCGCTCATTTATTAAGGTTCTTGTTATTTTTGTACATTAAGGCCATACAATTTTCAAATTATATTTCTATATTGTTACATATTTTGTGACTAGTTATACTACCTAATTCTGTACTCAGTTACCCAGATATTACTCATTTTGGTTACCCAATCCGCCGGCGGTATCTTCGGATTTCCAACTTCTTCTGGAACCTCAGGTCGTCTGTACTGACCAGGGCGTGGGGAAGATAAGATCATCTTAGTACTTCCTTTCTTTAGGATTACGAAGTTTCAGCTTCCGACTTCAACCAAGACCTCAAGTTATTCGTACCAACTGGGGCAGGGGGATAGGTCCTCAGTACCTTCTTCCTTGGCCTTCCAAAGTTTTTGTTCTCCTTCCGTTTCGGATTAGGACTGAGCCCATCCTGAGTTCATCTGAGATCTTTTTCCTTATCGGGTTAGTGCAACTTTGCCACTTATTTTATCATGTTACCATTCAAACGGAATCCCACCGGAAGTATACATTTATCCTTATTCAACCGGAATTCTACCGGTAGTATCCAATATTTTCAAAATTTGGCAGCACAAACAAACCAATGTAGTTAAATTAACCAACCATGGTCCTAGCATTCTAGTTCAGCCCTTCCTCTTGTGATCGTATTTAGTTTTCCATGTCCGCTAGTGGGGGTTGAACCGGCAACCTTATGTTTGGCGACCTAGGAGCATAACCACTCACGCTATCGGCCGCAGGTCAACCAATCAGATTTCAGAATCTTATATAATATAACATGATCAGAAAATTCAAAACAAACATTCATTTTATCAAAAAACTAACAAAAATTACTTATTACTCAAAATCTGTATAGGAAACCACTTTCTGTGCTCTAACAAAAAGTTGCCTTGAGTGATTTTACTATATATCCAAACCCTAACTCTAACCTAGATGCTCACTCTAACCCTAAACTAACAAAAATTAAACTTTATTAATACTGAGATAATATATCTGTGATACTATCACGTGCATGATCTTTAACTTTTTCCTTTTTTAAAATTTATTTATATATTTCAAGTTATAAACTTGATAATAACTATTGCTCTACTGGACCAATTTAGATGATTTAACTACCAAAATTTTCATCTTGCTATTATAATTCTAACAAATCCAAAATCATAAAATCTAATCACAGGATCCCAAAATCATTCAACTTTTGTGCAACTTTAATAGTGATTTTTTAGAATTACTAATAAATTTCTTTAATATTGAATAACTTTTGATCCACTGGCCCATTTTGGATAATTTAACAACCAAAATGTTCATCTTAGTAAGACAATTCTAACAAGCCCAAAATCACTAAATTCTAATTACAGGATTCCAAAAATGATAAAGATTTTATTATTTGTCTAACAATTAAATTTTTATCGATTTTGGAATTCTGTAATTAGAATTTAGTGACTTTGGGCTTGTGAGAATCGTATCACTAAGATGAATATTTTGGTA
The DNA here is from genome assembly GCA_003550325.1 of Gigaspora rosea. Lineage (NCBI taxonomy): Eukaryota > Fungi > Glomeromycota > Glomeromycetes > Diversisporales > Gigasporaceae > Gigaspora > Gigaspora rosea. Next base: position 437,491 of record QKWP01000061.1, read on the forward strand.
GTTAAATCATCCAAATGGGCTAGTAGATCAAAAGTTATTCAATATTAAAGAAATTTACTTAATGATTCTAAAAATTTACTATTAAAATTACACAAAAGTTGAATGATCTTGGGACTCTGTGATTAAATTTTAATGATTTCAGGCTTGTTAAATTGTCTCAGTGAGATGAACATTTTGTTAGTTAAATAATTCAAATTGGTCTAGTAGAACAATAGTTATTAATAATTTTATAATTTTATACTTTTGAGCAAAATTATAAAATTTTGACCAGAATTATAATTATAATCTAATATTTTTAGAACCCCTCCCACCTACCAAAAATTACGTAATTTTTGGAAGACTCATATTAAAATTTGAGTTTATCATACTAAAATTTGAGTTTATTACATCAATTATTAATAATAATGTGATAAACTCGAATTTTGGTATAATAAACTCAAATTTTGATGTGATAAACTTGAATATTTAACTTCAGTTCTAACTTCTACTTATGTTAACACTGCTAATAGGTATTTAAAGATTAGAATAAATCAAAAATTAGTAATTAGAGTTGGTTTAAGGTCTGATATATTCAATTAGAAGTTAGAGTTTGGTTTTAACAATTTTAAACAATTTTAAGATTTTATAAATAAAAATTAATAAGGTATTATTTATAGCAATAGGTCACCATGGTAGCCTATATTAATAGCCAATCAAAATTAAATATAACTATATAATATGTTGCTTATTATTGCCAATTAAAATTTCCTACAAATTTTCTAACTTTTATAATAAAAAAGCTCAAAAAAAATTTTCTAGCTCTAAATATAATTGGATACTATATGTAGAATTGCTATATTAAATGTATATATGTTAATAAATAAATTTAAATAAATAAATTTTTAATTAATAAATTAATCTAAATTTATTAAAAAAATTATTATAAGCATTAGTTTATAGTAACTCATTGTTTATAATTAACCAATCAAAATAAGTCACATGAGTCCATATTAAAAAAAATAATAAAAATACAAAAAAAAATACAAAAAAAAATAAATTAAAAATTAAAAAAATAAAAAATACAAACAATACAAGAAAAATAAAACTGGTTCAAACTCTAAACCCAGTTTTAATCAATTTAATATAAATTTAATTTTAACTTCTATACTATATTCCAATTATTAACTAATATCAAATATTGTGCTAAAAAAATAAAAAAGTCTATTTGTAACAGCCTGTTACACACTTATTTGTAACAGCCAATAAGGCCATATTAATGTTAAGTAAAGTTGAAGTTAGAATTAGGGTTAAAATTAATACAGGATTGCAAGAGGATCATTTTTTGTTAAAAGTGCAATAGGGGTTATTATAGTAAAATTTTGAGTTATAAATAAAGCTGTTACAAATAGATTCGTCCAAAAAAAATTATATTATACTATATCCTATACTAACAATTTGCTATGTCCTAATCTATCATACTATGTTTTATATTAACTATTATACTGCAGTTTATACTATCACACTATGTTTATTCTACTATTGTGCTTTGTTTATTCTAACTATTGCACTCAATTTATTTGTAAAAAAAAATTACCAAGAAAAAAACTTTAGAATTGTAAAATAAAAAAAAAAATACTATTGTGCAGCATTTTATGCTATTTTACTTTGTCTATTTGAACTTTTTTTTTATACTTAACACTTCTTCTATGTAATCCTCCTGTTTGAACAACATTTTCAACTATCTCAGATAAGCCATCTAGCTTGCTTTACGCTGCCCAAACAACCTTACAGATCTCTCTTCCTGTAGTGTTTCAGTTTTTGTCTGATAGAGTTCCAGCTGCTCAGAAGATTACGGCAAGTAAATATTTCATCTGGCTTGCCTTTTTGACACCCAAATATAGGTTTGCACTGATGTTATTTATACTTTCTGCAGGATCATCTGATCTTCCTCGGTCCAACTCTGTGCTTCATTGGACTGATCTTACATTTTGTATGATTTCAGTTATTCCTAATCGGGTTCTAACTATTAAATTCAATTTACTACCAAGCAGTATTGAACTGGCAACCTTTAATTGAAGACCTGAAAGCATAACTACTATGCTATCGACCACAAATAACTGTCCATTTGAACTATTATGCTATATTTATACTAACTATTATACTTTGTTTATTCTAACTATCACTAATGTTTGTTTCTAATTAAAAAAAAAAGAAACAATAGTCTATATATAAAAAATTTTGTTATTCTGTATTCTATAGTGCCTATTTAAGAGGCTTTCAGAAATTATGTAATTTTTTGGTAGGTAGGTAGGGTCCCACAAATATCAGGTTATAATTATAATTCTGGTCGAATTTTTATAATTCTGGTTAAAAGTATAAAATTATAATATTATTAATAACTATTGTTCTACTAAACCAATTTAGATGATTTAACTACCAAAATGTTCATCTCACTGAGACAATTCTAACAAGCCCATCTAGTCACAGGGCCACAAAATCATTTAACTTTTGTATAACTTTAATAGTGATTTTTTAGAATCACTAAGTAGTTTCTTTAATATTGAATAACTTTTGATCTACTGGCCCGTTTTGAATGATTTAACTACCAAAATGTTTATTTCAGTGAGGCAATTCTAACAAGCCCAAAATTGCTAAATTCAATCACAGGATTCCAAGATCGATAAAGGTTTGTATTGTTAGACAAACAATAAAATCTTTATTGATCTTGAAATCCTGTGATTAAAATTTAGCGATTTTGTTCTTGTTAGAATCGTCTTACTGAGACAAACATTTTGGTAGTTAAATTATCCAAAATGGGCTAGTGAATCAAAAGTTATTTAATATTAAAGAAATTACTTAGTAATTCTAAAAAATCTCTATTAAAAGTACACAAAATTTGAATGATCTTGGGACCCTGTGATTAGATTTTAACAGTTTTAGGCTTGTTAGAATTATCTCAGTGAGACAAATATTTTGGTGAATAAATTATCTAAATTGGTCCAGTAGAGCAATAGTTATTATCACTTTATAAATTGAAACATATGAATAAATTTTAAAAAATATAAAATTTTGATTGGCTAATAGAGTATCAGGTGTGGGTGGGTGGAATAAAATTTTGAAATTATTAGTAACAAAATATTACATAATTTTTGAAAGCCCCCTTAGTATATAAAAATATATTTATTATTTTGGTATATACTTATTTTAAATAAGCTTATTTAGAACTCCAAATCATAATCTATATTTTATTAATTAATTCTAACTTAAGATTTTAAATAAATTTGTTTAAAATATAAAAATTTATTTATATTATTCAAGCTTAAACTAGTTTCAAACTTCGAAATCAAAGTTAAACCAAATTTAATTGTTTAGTTTAAGTTTACTATACCATACTGAGCAAAAAACCCAGGGTCTAATACAAAATTCCTAATGGGGCTTTCAAAAATCAGCTAATTTTTTTTTACTCTGAGCCCACCTCACCCCTATCATACCCACCCCCACCTGATACCCAATTAGCCAATCAGATTTTACGATTATTAAAAAGTTAGATATAAAATTTAATAGTAACTAACTTTTGATCTACTTGGCCAATTTCGATGATTTAACTACCAAAATAATCCTCTCAATAAGAGGATTCTAGCAAGCCAAAAAATCACTAAAATCTAATCACTAGATCCTAAGATCAGAATAGATTTGTATTACTATAAAAGGTTTAGATTTATTAAAAAATTATAAACTATTTATAGAAACAATTTTATTCTGATCTCTGGATCCTGTAATTGGATTTTTATGATTTTGGGCTTGCTAGAATCCTCTCATTGAGTGATCATTTTGGTAGTTAAATCATCAAAATTGGCCTAGTAGATCAAAAGTTATTAACAATTGAAATTAATTTTTAATTGTTAATAATTTTTGATCTACTGGGCCAATTTTGATGATTTAACTACCAAAATGATCAGCTCAATGAAAGGATTCTAGAAACCCAAAATCATACAAATTCAATCACAGGATTCAAAGATCAGAATAAATTTATGTTACTATAAATGGTTTATAATGTTTTAATAAATTATAAAACTTTTATAGTAATTTATTTCTATTCTGATCTTAGGATCTAGTGATTAGATTTTAATAATTTTGGCTTGCTAGAATCCTCTCATTGAGTGGATCATTTTGGTAGTTAAATCATTAACTTTTATCCAGTAAATTAAAAGTTATTAATTATTAAATATTGTTAATAAATCTATAATTTTGGTCAAAAATAATTTTGTAACTTTGGCCAGAATTATAAAATTTTGGCTGGAATTATATCTTACTAGTTCGATAGGTGGCGCTTCGCGCCACCCATCTTATTCAGTATTTGCTATCCAGTCATTAAAGTATGCATTACTATTGAGTTGGTTGTATTATAATCATGATTTCTAATATGATTTACTGTAAAGAATTTACTAATAGAGCACATATAATAGTTAAGGATTAGTATTTTAGTTGCCGGTATTATAATTTCTAAAATGTCACTGATGGCAGCCTTAATTTTCTCGAATTACCTGATAGATCTGAAAAAAAGAAAAATACAAAATTTTCTGATTCCATGTTATGCAAACAGGAAAATTAACTTTGCATGACTTTAGATTTGAACATGATCATATTAACTTACAATAGATTAAAAAAAAAAACAAAAATCCAACCCTCTGACTAAAATTATAGAACTCACATGTTATGCAAAACGAAACATTAATATTGCGTGGCCTTATCATAATTATTATTATAAGTTACCATTAAAAATTCAGTTACAGAACTTACCCACTACTATATTATTACAACGTGTAGTTAAAATTGAGAAGTTCGAAACAGGATTTTTCTGAATTTCTGGCATAAGTTGCTATAAAAACATTCTGTTTAAGAACTTGCTAGCACAATAGACATAAAAGCTAAAAATGAGTTAGTATCAGAATTATAATTCTACTATAAAAAATTGTGTTACAAAACTTACCTGCCGACCCAAGTTTACAAAAAAAAATTTTTTTAAAAAATTTCAATTGTGCTAATTATTCCTTCTCCGGTGTTACCGATGGCAGCCTTAATTTTCTTGAATTACCCGCTAGATCTGAAAAAAGATCCAAAATTTTTTGATTTCATGTTATGCAAATTAACTTTGCATGGCTTTAGATGTGAATATGAGCATATTAATTTACAATAGATTAAAAAAAAAATTATTTGACCCACCAATTGAAATTTTGGAACTCCATTTTATACAAAACGAAAATTTAATTTTGCATGGCCTTATCATATTATTATTATAAGTTACTATTAAAAATTATGTTACAGAACTTACTACTGCTCTATTTAAGTCATGCAAAGTTAATTTTTTGGTTTGCATAACCTGATGTTTCAAAATTCTGGTCGGCAGGTCAGAATTTTTTTTTTTCTAAAAAAAAATAACTTTGATGGCCTAAATTAATTCATGTTCACATTAAAGGTCATGCAAAGTTATTTCTTCGGTTTGCATAATATGAAATTAGAAAATTATGTTTTTTTTTATCGGACCTATCGGGTAATTCTGGAAAATTAAGGTTATCATTGAGAGAAAAAAATTAAATGGCAAATTGAAATAATGGCACAATAAGAATTTAAAAAAATTTTTTTTTTGGAAAAATTGGGTCAGCAGGTTTTCAAAACGAAAAATTAACTTCGTGTGGCCTTACTTCAACGTGTGGTTAAAATTGAGATAGCTCACAATAAAATCTTTTTGATTTTCTAAAGATTAAAGATGAGTTAGTATTGGAATTATAATTCCTATTGTAAAGAATTATAGTACAAAACTTACAAAAGTTTTTTTTAAAATTCAGTTGTGCCAATTATTCCATTTTTGCTATTTAATTTTTTTTCTTCAGTATCACCAATGGCAGCTATAATTTTTTCGAATTACCTGATAAATCTGAAACAAAAATCCAAAATTTTTTGATTCTATGTTATGCAAACCAAAAAATTAACCTTGCGTGGCTTTAGATGTGAACGTGAGCATATTAATTTACTATAGATTAAAAAAAAAATAAAAAAATCTGACCCACTGACTGAAATTTTGGAGCTCCATGTTATGCAAAACAAAAAATTAATATTGGTGGCCTTATTATAATTTTTATTATAAGTTACCATTAAAAATTCTGTTACAGAACTTACTCACCACTCTATCTATTACTACATGTGTAGTTAAAATTTAGATAGTTCGCAATAGAATTTTTCTGATTTATTGGCACAAATTACCATAAATAAAATTCTGTTTAAGAACTTGCTAGATTAGTAGACAAAGGTTAAAGATGAGTTTGTGTTGGGATTATAATCTTTACCATAAAAAATTGTGTTATTTGTGTTATAAAACTTACTTGCCGACCCAATTTTTCAAAAAAAATTTTTTTTTAAAAAAAAATTTCTATTGTACCAAATATTTCGCTTTTGCTATTTAATTTTTTTTCTGGTGTCGCCTGATGGTGACCTTAATTTTTCTGAATTACCCAATGGATCCAAAAAAAATCTAAATTTCTGATTCCATGTTATGCAAACCAAAAAATTGACTTTGCTGCTTTAGATGTGAACATGAGCATATTAATTGACTGAAATTTTGGAACACCATTACCATTAAAAATTCTGTTACAGAACTTATCCACTGCTCTATTATTACCACATGTGACAAAATTGAGATAGTTCGCAATAGAATTTTTATGATTTTCTGGCATAAGTTGCCATAAAAAAATTCTGTTTAGAACCTACTTGCTAGTGCAATACACATAAAAGTTAAAGATGAGTTAGTATCGGAATAATAATTTCTACTTCAAAAAATTGTTACAAAACTTACCGCTATTCCAGTGATCATTGGATATGATTAAAATTTAGTTTGCATTGTAATTATCATGGCTTTTACCATGAGAACTTGCCTATTGTTTTGATATGTGGTTAAGGTTGAGCTAGTTTGCATTAGAAAATATTTCGACACCTACCATAGTTATTGTAAAACAACTCCGTTGCATTGCTGTATCATTGTTTCTGGTTTTTTTTTGTATTAGGCCATGTGACACCAATGACAAAGCTAGACCTGCGTCAAGCTAGCAGCAAAAACAAAAGAATAATAATTCTTGCCCTTCCTCTTTAAATAGCAATTTAGCTATGACCTCATATTTAATCAAACTAAGTTGACATTCCTCACCCAATACATCATCCTTACAAATTTACAATAAATTATTACATCATACTTACCAATCGATTTTTACATACTATCCCCAAATTCCAGTTCGGATGCGTCAGATCTAGGGCGGTATTTAGCCCTCGTGGTTAGCAGGTTCTATAGCAAAATTATCAGCTAGCATTTTTTACTTATGATTTATTAGTAAAATTTATTATGATCTTGGGGTAAAATTGATCAATTCTAATCCAGCTAATCATGATTCCGATGCACTTCATGTAGAGACCCTCTTTATGAGTTTTACCAATCGCATCATGAGCTGGCCATGGTCTCATGACAAATGAATGCCTCGTGACTTCATTTATGGCATCCTGCTCACATTGACTCAATTGTACAAATCCAGCCCTGAGCTTAATTTAGTGGATCCGGCCATGCTCTTGTTGCTGGTTTCACAGGGCACTTGCTCCTGTTTAGCATTTTTTTGATCTGTCGACTTTACGTCGACTTGAATTGAATCAAATAGATTACATTTCCGTCTATAGTCATAATTTTTCATAGTTTTTCACACGCCTTGATAATGTTTGACACATTATCCGAATAAACAGCCACTCACTGCATAGCATTTTGTGTCGATCAAAATGTGTGTTTTTTTAGTGTTTTCTAATAATAACTTATATAATAACTAATTAATAATGCAATACTTACATCATCGTGACGTTATATAATTGTCATAGTTTTTTACATAGTTTTTTCACACACTTAGATCACATTTAACACATGATCTAGTTTATTTTATAAAATCATGAATAAACAGCCAATCACTACACAGCATTTTGTCGATCAAAATGTGCGTTATTTTAGTATTGTTTTAATTAATTAATTAAATTAAGCCTTTTTTAAATTACGACTTTAGACGACCCCAAATTTGACAATTATATGGACGATCAAGAAGTTGTAATAGTTACATATTTGACATATATCGACAGAATCATACCAATTCACAGGTACCCAATCAAAAACGTTTAAACGGACGAACTCTGAATTAGATAGTTTAGATACTTTAGCTGACCTACCCAACCACTGAAATCAGCTGATTTCTGGAAGCCCCCTAATCAAAAACTTACAAAGTACTCCAGATATTTTATTCGATAACAGATATTTTGTACAATAGAATCTTTTTACAAGGAGTATTTTGTATGGGGTATTTTGTAGTTACTTAGCATTTTGCACAATGAATTTTTGGCAAAATCATTATAAAAATTATTTAATTAAATCAATTAATTGAAATAATTGAGCAATACCTCGATCACCAGCAAATCTCATTAAGAGTTCTGCTTGATACTAAATATTAATAAATATAAAATATCTAGGCCTTTTACAAAATCCTTTATCAAATAATTGCAAAATACCAGGTATTATACTTGGTAAAAAAAAAATGGCATATAAAATACTCAGATCTTTTGCATAGTGAATATTCAGAAAGAGGTTTTTTTTCTTAGTGCAGTACAATAATTTAAATTTAAAAAAAATTTTATGAATTCAGATTTAAGTTAAAATTAATAAATTTTTTTAAAGTTTGGTTCTGGTTTAAGTTTGAGCCTTAATTAAACTCAAACTAACTTTAAAACCCTAAAACTAATATAAAAATACAATTTATTTTTATTTAATAAATATATGCATTAAACTATCAATTTTTCAAAAAAAAAATAGTAATATAAAAAAGCTATTAAGTTGTTACTCTTCAAATTCTACTAGTAATACTATTTGTAATCTTGGTATTACTATCTAGAATAAGAGCTATTAGATACAGTTGTATAATATTATACAAACCAATTTAAAAACCAGGCTAATTAAAATCTATTTTTGTATTTGGCAAGCCCTAAACAAAGAAGTAATAAAAACTTCTAATAGTACTATTAAAACTGAACCAAAAACTAAAAAAATAGATAACAAAATCTATAATACAAAAAAATTAATGTTCATTTTGTTCTGTATTATATAATCATTCTTTGTTTTGATTTTTAGACTAATTCAGAATTGATTGGTTAAATATAATAGGTTACTATTATGTAATTTGTGATATTGGCCTTATATATAATTTTTCAATAATAATATACAGTTAAATCTCCATAAATATAAGATATACAGACAAGGCTACAATATGCATTTAGAGAGGTATTGCATTAAGAAAGAGTCAATTAAATTGTAGCTTTAAAAATTAGATTGTCAAGTTTGTATAACTTCTACTAAAAATATATAACTATCTTAAATACTAAAATTTAATTGGCTATATTTGAAATAGAAAATTATTTAAAAGAATATGCATTTACAGAATATAGAACATGTATTTAGTACTAATAACTTTTTATGTACAAGACAAATCATATTGTATTTATAAAAGTTGCATTTATAGAGATCTAACTATAATATATATATAGTATAAATTATTAATAATAAAAAATCTATTAAAATATTTTTGCAAAATACTTTGGGTAAATCGCATTATGTAAAAAAAATATCATAACTTTAAATAGTCTTTTAAATTTTTTAGAGACCTTTGAAACTTGGCTATTTTTAGCCTTTTTACTAGTAAATTTTATTTATAAATTTTATATTAAAAATTACATTTAAATTTTTAAATTTATATTACTCTTAATATATTAACTTAAATGTTAATAAATTTCATAAATTAGAATTAAAAGTTTGGTTTTAACAACTTCTGATAAATTTAAACAAAATTTATTTAATAAATTTTTTTTTAAATTATAGTTAAAAAACTAAAGAACCTATATGAAATAATAAAATAGTAATAATTTTCAACTAGCAGCTTACAATATTTATAGTAGAAATAATATTTTCATAATATAACTAATAATAAAACTTTTAATGTAGTAAGCTATAAACATTTTTTATATAATTTAAATTTAAATTTACTAATTCTATTAAAAAAATTTATAAAAAATTTAGTATTTATAGTGTACTACACATTGTAAATTTGAAGCAACAAAAAATAGCAGTTACAAAGGAATTTTTTTTTTAAACAAGTTTATTATTAATATTAAAAAAAATTTTGCCCAATTAAACTACTACTAAACTACAGTATTAATCAGATTTTTGTATACAAAAATTATATATATATATATTTTTTTAGATTTTTAACCTATTCTTCTAACTGTACTACCGGTAGTCTTTAAATCTAAATCCTATCTATTAAAATTAGTCAATAATTGGCCTTAAATGGTATCATCATATTACAAAGTACTACTGGTAGCACATCTAAATCCTATCTATTAAAAATAAAGTTATAGGGTGTGGTGATTTAGAAAAGTTGGTAAGTTGTCACTCCCAAAGTGACAGGTTTAGAGTTCAAATCCCACTGGCTATGCTTTTGGAAAAATGGACCTATGTTCTAGTAACCATTTCCTGTAGATTAGTTGGGTATATTATCTGTAGTCCTTGGTTACTATCTCGAATGGGAGCTTTCGGGCGAAGTTGTGTCTTATAACACAGACAAATCCAAGGAACTGGGAAAATAGAAACCCATTTGGCAAGCCCTGAGTAAAGAGGTAGCAAAGATCTTTGATGGTGCTACCAAAACTGGAATATTGGACCGAAGCTGAAGAACCGGACGTCGACCTTAGAGACAAGGTCTACCAACCTGGCTGCCAGAGTCGTACTAAAGGAAAAGGACCTATGTTATAAAAGTAGGTACTAGGGAGAGAAAAACTATAATGGTACCTAATGCCGAGTGCTAACTAAATTGGAAGTCTGGAATGTATCGGGGAAGGACCAGTAGGAAGGTAATGGTAAGTACTGGGGTTGGAGTGAACCTTACAAGAAAGAAGTAGGTAATGGTAGCAGTTGCAGGGTATTTTCTAACTGCAAGTGTAAGCCTCAGTGAATTCGTAAGTTACCAAAATATAGATAATACCTGTATAGAACAGGGACTGCTTTATCAAGTTTCTCATGAGAATAAACTAGTCCTAAGGGAGGGCTTGTTGGCATCTGAGGTTGTTCTTAACTGGCTAATGTATCAGAGGGCTGACCTGGTAATACAAGTAGAGCTAGCAGGCGAAGCTTGGACCAGAGTGTTTAAATAGGCAATCCCCTAGTTGGGTTGCAGGTATGGCTGCTAGTGTAGAACTTTAATATGAACTACTTAAATTAGACAATCAAAAGATGTATGTGTGGCTAGTTGTACTCTCATTCATATAACAAATATTGGGAGCCCGTAGAGGTTGCCGGGGTCCACATACTTGAATAAAAAGACTTCCACCTATAGCAGCAGACTTTAACTTTAAAAAAAAAATAGTAGAAAAATGACCTTTTGGTATTTTGGCAACTTTCTCGTAAACTTCTTTTTTGGTAAACTTCATTACTTTTTTCTATTAAAATATTAATATAAATAGTTTTATACTTCATACATATTGCTCACATAATAACTTGGAAGTTATGAAAATTTAAATTTTATTGATAAGTATAAACTAAAACTTAAGGTTACTTTTTAAAATTTTAATAGTATAGGCCATTTAAAATTAATTTTTTAGTTAATATTATTCCTTTTATGTTCTTAATAAAACAAATATATAAAAAAAGTAAAAAGTAAAAATAATTAAAATACTGTATAACTATGAAATAATAAATAGATACGGTTTTGAATTTTGATCTAAATTAAGCTTAATTTAGACCAAAATTTAAAATAACTCTCTATGTATTAGTTTAAAATAATTTAAATAAAATAAAATAATTTAAAATAATTTAAAAAATAAAATTAAAGCAAATTAAAAAAATAAAATAAAAATATTTTTTAAAAAAATAAAAAAATAAAATTAAAAAAATAAAAATAAAATAATTTAAAAAAATAAAAAAATAAAAATAATTTAAAAAATAAAATTAAAAAAATAAAAATAAAATAATTTAAAAAAATAAAAAAAATAAAAAAATTAAACCAAATTAAAAATAAAAAATAATTTAAAAAAAAATAAAAAAATAATTTAAAAATAAAAATAAAATAAAAATAATTTAAAAAAAATAAAAAAATAATTTAAAATAAAATTAATGCAAATTAAAAAAAATAATATTAAAAATAATTTTAAAAAAAATTGAAAATAAATAAATAAAAATTAAAATAATTTAAAAAAAATAAAAAATAATTTAAAAAAACAAAAAAATATTTAAAATAAATTAAACTAAATTAAAAAAATAAAAAATAATTTTAAAAAAAAACTAAAAATTAAAAATAATAATTTAAAAATAAAATTAAACCAAATTAAAATAATTAAAAACAAAAAAATAAATAATAAAAAATAAAGTTAAAATTTTAGTTTCTACTTGGCTATTATTTCATATATGTTTATTTTAGTTTGTGATAAAAAATTCAAAAATACTATTAAAAAAATTTATTTTTTTAATTGATTGTAAAGAGCTAGAAAATTAGTATTAATAAATAAGAATAAATATTTAAATAAACTTAACTTTTATAGAAATAACTATTACAAAACAATTTATTTGAATTAATATTTTTTTTTTATATTAATTTTCAAATAATCTGATTAGTTATTTATTTCATTCAATAAGAAACAAAATTTTTTTAACCAATAGAAACTTGGGGAATTAGTAAACCCAAAATTCTGTTCTGTAAAAATAATGCAGATCTGATCATAAATTATATAAAATTGTATATACAAAGTTTTTTTCCTTAGAAAATACATTATATAATTTTTTATTTATTTTTGCATTTCTTTTTTATAAGAAAAATATAATGTTAACTACTAAATTAAATTTATTTGATCTAATAGGGCCCCAAAATATATATCAATAAATCAGATTTATTATAAATTACTAAAAATGTAAAAATTTGTATAAAAACTTTAAAAATAAACAAAATTACTATAAATAGAAAAGATGTATATAAAAAAAACCAAACTAATACTTAACCTATTGAAGAGAAAATTTATGAAGTTTGGAATGAAGCAATTTTTTGTCTGATCCAATTGGGTGAAACCCTCTTTTGGACCTCCTTTTGATAGGGGCTAATTCAGACTCTAACTCTCCAGAGAGTTGGTGCGATGGGTTGCATTTGGGTATTATTACTCAGATGATGTCAGGCTTTGTTTATTCTTAGAAATGTATTGTATTTAGTTTTTTAAATATATAATAAAGCAAGTCACAGCAAGACCTATCAAAGGAAAAAAAAATAATAAAAATACTTAACCTATCTATGAATATTTTGGAGTTCTGACTAATTTGCAATACAACTAGGAACTCTAGACCAAATTTAACTTAAAGTTAATTTGTTATAATAGATTTAGATTTACTAAATTAAAAATAGTTTGTTTGTTTTATATATTTATTTCTTTTGCTCCCTCTTCTTCTCTTCTAAGTATTCTAAAAAGTGATATTAACTAAAAAATTAACTTCAAATGTTCATAATAATAATAATAATTAAAAAAAATATATCTATAGCTTTTTTTAGCAATTAAGACTTTTTCCATTAGTATATACAATATTTACTCCAATATTACTTTATTTGGTTTATGTATTACAATAGAAAAAGTTTATGTTACTAAAAGGATTCTATAGTTGAACCTTTCTTTTTTTTTTATATTAAAGTCCCCACTATAGGTAGGAGTCTTTTTATTTAAGTATGCAGATCTGAAAACCTCTACAGGCTCCCAACATTTGTTACATGAATGAGGGTACAACTAGCCACATGTACAACTTTTGGTTGTTTAATTTAAGTAGTCTGCCTAAAGGTTCTACACTAGCTACTATATCTGCAACTCAACTAAAGCATTGCCTATTTAAACTCTCTGTTCTAAGCTTCGTCTGCCAATCCTACTTGTATCACTAGTACAGCTCTCTGATATATTAGTCAGTCAAGGACAGGCCCAGATACCAACTATCCCTTTTTAGGACTAGTTTATTCTTACAGAAAACTTGGTAGAGCAGTTCCTGTCCTACACGGATATTATCTACACTTCAGTAATTTATATATTCATCAAAGTGAATAACTTGCAGTTAGAGAGTATCCTGTAGCTGCTACTATTATCTATCTGCCCTTGTAAAGTTTACTCTAACCCTAGTACCTACTTCCACTATTCTACTGGTTCTTATACTGATATATCCTAGACTTTCAATCTAGTTGGTTTAGAAGAGTTAATTTATCTGGCATTAAATGCTACTGTAGTTATTCTTCCCTTGGTCTCTACACCTATAGCATAAATCCTTTTTTTTCTGATATGACTTTGGCAGCCAGATTAGTGGACCCCATTTCTGAGGTCATAGTTGTCTAGTTCTCTTGCACTGGTTTCTGATACTTTGGTTTTGGTAGTACCGTCAAAGATCTTTACTACCTCCATACTTGGAACTTGCTAAATAGGTTTCTGTTTTTTTCATAATGATACTCGACTATGTCCAAAAGCTCCTATTCAAGATAATGTACCAAAGCTACAGTTAATATACACAACCGATCAATGTGAATACAGTGAGAGCAATAACAGATATGATCTAATAAACATATATATATGCATATATATATGCATGTATAAGTTGTAAATAAAATATGAGTTTCACAGATCAAAATGATGCATATCGGTATAATATCGTGTACTCGATATATATACTATATATATATGATATGTGACCAATATGTGTAGGATATATTTATACACATACCCGATATGTATAGAGTTCACGCAGGATATTGGACACATATCGGACACATATAGTACACATATAGTATACATGCCGTATACATGCTGTATACATATCGCATATATAAATTCTGTAATGCATCATGTACCCAATATATATTATAGGGTACCTGATATGTATAGAGTTATGTAGGATATCGGACACATGTCGGACACATATAGTACACATATAGTATATATGCTATATATATATCAGGTATATATCGCATATATAAATTCTGTAAAAATATAATATTACTACTTTATTTTGATTTTAATTTATTAAAAATATACATACTAATTAAGTCATTGAAAATTTTTTATTTATATAATATAGATAACAAGCATTTTAAGCATTTACTTTTAACTAATTCAATTATACAATTAATACAAAATTAACAAGAATCCAATAAACTAACCTTAATCACATAATTTATACTAAAAAAAATCTAATGCTAACTAATATGCCCTAACCCTAACCCTAAAGTAATAATTTTAATTAATATATATGCTAGCAAATTGCCAATTTGCTATTCACAATATTAGCAACTACATATATATTAATTAAAAATAAAATATAAAAAATAAATATAAAAGAATTTAAAATCAATAATCTCATAGTGAGCCGGAAGATAAAGACATATAAAAAATATAAGCCAGCAGACTTAGCAAGATAGTTATCCATCACATTCGTATAGCTAGAGCTTGCCAAAGATTTTACTACTTATATTTACACCGTCTACAATCATATATGGATTTTAAATTCAATTAACATATATGCTAGCAAATTGCCAATTTGCTATTCTCAGTATCAGCAACTACATATATATTAATTAAGAAAACTAACAAGGTACCCAAGGTAAAATCTACAAAACACCCAAAAAACGCATCAAGCAATGTTGAAATCAGTGACAAGACACTTGAGACAACCAAGAACTCGCACAGACAGTGACTCAAGAAGAGACAACCACGAACTCGCACAGAGACCCAAGAAGAGACAACCACGAACTCGCACAGAGACCCAAGAAGAGACAACAACGAACTCGCACAGAGACCCAAGAAGAGACAACCACGAACTCGCACAAAGACCAAAAAAGAGACAACCACGAACTCGCACAGTGACCCAAGAAGAGAAACCACGAACTCGCACAGAGACCCAAGAAGAGACAACTATGAACTCGCACAGAGACCCAAAAAAACTGACAGAGCATCCAAAATGAAATCTATGACAAGAAACCCTGAAACACACTCGAAGCAATGTCAAAATCGGTGACAAGGCACCACTTAGTCATACAAGAAACATTCAAAAAAACTAACAGGCACCCAAAGCGAAATCTCTGAAACGCACTCGAAGCAACATTGAAATCAGCTGAGGCAATCACGAAATCACTCGAAAAACCTAAAAAAGAGAAAAACTAAAGAGTAGTTTTTAGAACTAGAGCGCGTTAACAAAAATATGACGAAAAAGGAAAAACACCAATGCCGCCAGTGATGAATAATACACCGAAATGGTCGACACCAATGACGAAGCACTAAAATGGGCGCCACCAAAGAAGATGCACAAACGGACGGCATCAACGAACAACTAGCAACAGAAGTTACTTCAAAATGGATGGCACTAACGACAAAGAAAGGTTGCTCCAAATGGATGTCGCCAACGATAAAGATATTTCCTGAAAAGTGTAACAGGACAATAAAAAATAAAAAATATAATTTAAAAAAAAACATAAATAATAATAATAATAATAATAATAAATATAAAAAAAAGAATAAATAGGAAAAAGTAAATTAACGAAAAAAAAATTTAAATAAATACTTAAATAAAAATTACGTGAAAATCTGATCTAATCTAGATCTAGACGAACTGAAAAAAATAAAAATAATAATTATTATTAACGTTAAAATAATAAAAAATAAGAAAAAAATTAAAAATTTAATAAATACATAATAATAAAATAATTAAAAATAAAAATTATTTTTTAAAAAAAATGTTATATTGTAATAAAAAAAAATTAAAATAAATAATAAAAATTAAAAAAAATGGTATTAAAAACAAAATAATAATAAAAATTAAACCGTTTAAAAAAAAATTATTAAAAAAATCAAAATTAAATAAAAAAAAATAAGGCAAAAATAAAATAGCGACCTGTCGCTATGCAACCCCTATATAATCAACCAATCATTTTTTAGATTGGCGATCATATATAAACAATGATAATCACTTGTTTTTTTTTGTTTTTTGTTTCTTCTAGACCCGGAGTCGTGCCTCGCCATTTCGAATTTCTGTAAGCTTTTTTTTTTTCAACTAATATTTCTTTTCTTCTAAGTCTTCTTGGAGCTGTCTTGGAGTCGTCTTAGAGTTATTAATTTCGTTTTTTCATAGTTTTGTCATTTTGTCATTTCATCGTTTCGAAGTTGCTCCCCTTTCACCAGCATTTCGCCATTTTACCTGGGCTTCGCCAGTACTGGGAAGGTTTTTTTTTTTTCTTTGTAGCTTAAGGAAACGGCTACCATTGTAATTCGCAAAAACTTTACTAAGCATTTGTGTTGTTTTTTTTACATTATTCAGTTTTTTCAGTTTTTTTTTTTT
>QKWP01000061.1:456468-483996 GCA_003550325.1 Gigaspora rosea
ATAGTAATATCATTAAAATCTGTTTAGTAGTTGCAGAGATATTGGCATAAAATGATTTGCCGACTAATGTAAACCTACTATTGTTTACGTGAAATAGCATTTTTGACTATAGTAAATCTCATAGTCATGTGCGTCACAATTTACTATATATGGTTATATATGGTTCCCTCATTCGGAAACGGATTATTAATTAATAAATTTCAAAATATATATGATGTCCAATCAAAATTGATCACATGATGCACGTGACGATCTATTGGTATAGGTCGTCACGTGTATCACGTGATCGATTTTGATTGGTTGATCACGGGGTCGCCATGGCGATGGGTCAGCATAAAATAACGGCCAAAAAATAAATATAATAAAAAATATTAAAAATAAAATAAAAATAAGTAAATAAAAGTTAAAAATAGTAAACAAAAAAATATATAAAAAAAAAGGTTTTTCTACGCATCTCTGGCCAGAGATATATAAGTTATATATCTCTGGCCTTTTAGCCAATTAAATTGCTAAAAAGTCACGTGACCGTTATTTTCAGCAATCACGTGATCACGTGATCACATTAGACGGGTCAGCTGCTTTCGTGTACTCCAGATCAAGGCAAGTTTGTTTTTTTTTGATGATCTAGATCTGTTTTTTTCTTTCGCATTTGTTTTTCTTTTTTGCTTCGCTAAAAACGGTCTTACTGTCCTGTCTTGTAAGATAAGTAATTTTTTTTGTTGGCTTCTTTTTTTTCATTTCTTTATTTTTTTTTGTTTTTTGAACTGACGCTGACTTCCTTTTGTAGGTTTGCTTTCCAGAATACTAGGTGATTCGGGATCCTGAGATATGTAGTTTTTTTTGTTGCTTTTTTTTCTTCTTTGAATAACTCTTTCTTTCTATTTTAGGCTTGCTTTGCTAGAAAACCATGTAAGGAGCCGTTGTAGTGGGTGAAATTGGAGCTTTCATTATTTCGGAACCATCGTTTGTGGAGATTTTAGGATTTGTCGTTTGTGAAGATTTTAGGATTCGTTATTTCGGCGTTGTCGTTGGTAATTTTAGGTTTATACCGTTTCCGTGACATCGTTGGTGAAGCTTCTTGATTTTCGTCGTTTGGTTGTTTCATTCATTGAGATTCCTTCTTTGGCGATTTTAAGTTTTTGTTCTTGGTGTTTATTCTTAGTAAGCAAGACTTGTCGGGATTTCTTGGTTTTTTTTTCCCTCTTCAATATTTCTCTGCAATTTTTGGTATGTCTTTCAGTTTCGCTTCGCCGGAACTGGATTTTGCGAGATAAGTAGTAGTTTTTTTAATTATTTTTCATTTATTTTTCTCGGATTGAGCTAGCCTTTTCTTTTGTAGATTTAGTGTGATTTGGTCGTTTCGGTATCGTAGTTTCGGAAGGCTTCGCCGTTTTGGAAGGTTTTGCTTTGAGATAAGTGTTCTTCCTTATTGGTTTTTTTTTTCTCTCCTCTTTCTTTCTCTTCTTTCTCTCGAGTTAACTTTTCTTTGCCAGAAGTCGCTGCGATGTCATAGTTGTTGTTGGAGCCTTCACGGGCATGATTTCACCATCTTTGTATTATTATTGAAACCTTTTTACTTCTAGCGTCGTTGGAGCCTTCACGGGAATGATTTCGCCTTCTAATTTCGTCATTCTTTGGGCTTTTTTTTTAGTGGGTATGAGTATAATGTATCTAGAGAAAACTGTATTAGAGGTTCAAAGTGGTTCTGCCGATCAAGTCAAATGGTTTATATCGCGAAATACAGCCTTTTTTTGTTTTTTTTTGCTGTATGAAATTGATACTGGGCATACGGGTCTATGATGTTATAATATTGTTATACTATAATAAATTAAAAATAATAAAATCTGTATTTAAAAAAAAAAAATTATGCATATAATTATTTTTTCGTGGATTCGAGCTAAGTTAATGCGAAGATATCTCCATAACCACCTGACCAAATTCGGTAAATTATTTTTTATTTGAATTCTATAATTCTATAGAATTCAAATAAAAAAAATTATCGAGTTTGGTAAGGTGGTACCAAGATACTTTGATTTAAAGGTTCGAAAATTTAATTTTTTTTTTAATATTAGTGTTTTGTTAGTATAGTTCCAGATTACACGAAAAGAGTCGACCTGTCCGACACGATCACGTGATAGCACGATCGCTAGAAAATAGCAGTCATGTGACCTTTTAGCAATTTAATTGGCTAAAAGGCCAGAGATATATAACTTATATATCTCTGGCCAGAGATGCCTAGAAAACTCCCCAAAAAAAATAATAAAAAAAATAAAAATAAAAAAAACGATAAAAAAAAATGATAAAAAAAGCAACAAAAAAAACAATAAAAAAACAATAAAAAAAAAAGCAATAAAAAAA
The DNA here is from genome assembly GCA_003550325.1 of Gigaspora rosea. Taxonomy (NCBI): domain Eukaryota; kingdom Fungi; phylum Glomeromycota; class Glomeromycetes; order Diversisporales; family Gigasporaceae; genus Gigaspora; species Gigaspora rosea. Next base: position 458,827 of record QKWP01000061.1, read on the forward strand.
CTTTTTTTTTAAAAAAAAAAACAGTAAAAAATAATTTAATTAAAAAAAATAAAAAAAATCGGTTAAAAAAGTGAATAAAAAAAACGTGTTTGCTTATTTATTGTTTCCTGCGCATATATGCAATATGGTGGGAATAAAAATTCTGGCCTTACTATGAGAATAACTGAAAATTTACTTTTATTCCCACCATTGCATATATGTGCTATAGATGCAATCCCATTATCTATCGCTAGTTAATACAGTATTACTGTATTTATCGGGTACCCGATATATTTCAATTTAAAAAAAATTTTAAGTAGTAAAAATTAATTTTTTATATCATAAAGGATAAATTTTTTTGAATATATAGAATATATGTATTGTAAACAATGGTTTAGAATTATAATATATATAGATTTAAAAATTATTTTGATTACATATACATATCGAGTACCCGATATATCCAAACTATACGATATATGTATGATAGATCACCGATATGTAGTATTTTATATATTTTTCAATTATAGTAATATGGTACCCGATAGGTATCCGATATATTGGTTTTTGACCTGTATTAGGTCATAATTAAATAGTTCAAGTTATAGATACTAGTGAAATTAAATCAAAGTGGTGAAATGATTTCACCAATCATCAATTGGCAATAGTGCAACTGGTGTAACTGGTAAATTGGTATATTGGTGTAGTTGGTGAATTGGTGAATTGGTAAAATGGTGAATTGGTGAATTGGTAAAATGGTAACATGAATTGGTAAATTGGTGAAATGATAAGATGGTAGAATAGTAAAATGGCAAAATGGTAAAATAGTAAATTTTTTCAGAGTCCGTAATTATTTCAGTTTAGAATCCAGACTATATTTGCTTTTCAAAGTTAGGTTTTGTTCAAATTTTTACATTTTATGTTTTTACAAGTACACTTAGAATTCAAAACTGGTTAAGTTCGAATTTAGATGCAAAATGCATAATATAAAAATAAATTTTGTAAAGTAACAGAAGTAAGTAACTTTACCTTAATTTTATTCTAACCATTAATCTTATTGAAATAAATGAAAGAAAAGGTGCTTTTTTTTAGAAGAAATCAATTCATTTCAAAATTCACTAATTTACTGTTTCACCAATTCAATAATTCAGCAGGACCCCAAAATATACATAAATAGGTCAGGTTAATTATAGCGTTATTAAAAAAGAAAAGATCTGCAGAAAAAACTTCAAAAATAAGCAAAAAAATACTATAAATGGAAAAGATCTGTATAAAAAACCTCAAAAATAAGCAAACTCATACCTGACCTATCTATGTATATTTCGGGGTCCTAATTCACCGTTTTTACCAATTTACTATTTTACCAATTTACTATTTCACCAATTCACCAATTTCACCAATTTCACCATTTTAACAAATTTTATTTGGTGTAATTCTGGTGAAACTATTTCACTATTTTATTTGGTGAAATGGTTTAATTTCACTAGCATCTTTAGTCCAAGTCTTAGTACTTAGTAGATAGTATAAAGATTGTACAATAATGTTGTAATAATCGATATGCATTCAATAAAGACCAGAGGTACGACCTCACCTTAACACAAAAAAAAATACATAACAATACAGAGTAAATAATAAAACGTTCTGCTCAAATTATTTACTTAAGAGTAGGGTATTTTTTTGGCTTGTGTAATGCATAAATTTGCAGATCCCCTGCTCCTGATTGGCCAAACCACCAGTTTGGCCAATCAGGGACAGGATCTGCAAATTTATGGTTATACAAGCCAAAAAATACCCTACCCTTAACTTTTGCTTAAAGTGCTTATTAAACTTTTAATCAAATTATTTTTTAAACTTTACAACCAAAAAATTTTTATAAATTTTTGTTCAATATTTTATTTTCAAGAGAATAAAAACTTGCTGAGACCTACATTTACAAGTTTTTAATTTTAAATATACCAACACTATATACTGGACCACAATTTTTACTTTTGTTTAAAAATTATTAACATATGTATTTGAAATGTTTCAAGTTTATTTTATTGATATTGATACAATAATGCAAATAAATAAACTGCTATTGAATTCACCCAATAGAAAGTTGGAAAAATTAATAAACCGATAAGGGTACTAAAATTTATTAGATAATCTTTTAGAAAGTGGGTCAAGCCAAATCTTACTTTATATAAAAAATTTTAGCCAATTAAATTTAACTAAATATATTATCTAGGGGTAAGCCTCTATAGTAAATGGATATTAGGTAATAACTGTTAGTGCCCTAATACAGGGTACCAATTGTTTTCAAAATAAGCTACTTTTTTTGAATGATTTTGGACATAAAAAATCTGGGTAGCTTATTTTCAAATATAGTATAATTGATTTTTGGTCAATTGCAAATAGTCATTATATTGTAAAGTCTAAATTCAACTATGTAAATCAATTATTAGCACTTAAGTAAACTTGTTTGGGAGACTAAACTACACATATTCAGTACATTTTATTATTTGACCTTTAATTTTTACATTCAATGAATATATTTTGTTAATAAAATTAAATTTTAATCTTTTCATTGAATGTAAAAATTAAACTCCAATTAATAAAAATTTTCCAATTTTGTTGTAGATTTCAGAGAATGCATATTTTGATCCCCTGAATAAGTTTACTTAAGTGACTTAATCGAGTTGCTTAGTAAAGTTTGGACTTTACTATGTAGCAACTTTTATTGATCATGAGGTAGCTAATTTTTGGGTCAACGATGTTTTTGAGTTTTTTGACCAAAAGAGGAGGTAGCTTATTTTTGGAGGTGGCTTATTTTTGGCAATATACAGTATTATAAAAATTATTGAACCCGAACATTGTTCATGAACTTTGAACTGAACTCAGACTCGAACCAATATTTAAGTTCAAGTTCAGTTCAGGTTCATAAATTTTAAGTTCAGTTCAGGTTCAAGTCGGAGATCTGCAAATTTATTAAGTTCAAGTTCAGGTTCATTGAACTTGAACTCGAACCTGATCGAACCGAACCAAAATGTAGAAACACTAACACCAGTACTACACCTAAGTGTTTAACAATTTTTCTGATAAACCTTCCAAATTTTTTGACAGCAAAGATGCTTTGAAAGTATCATATTAACTGGAAATATAATACGTAAAACCGTATGTACTAAAGTCTTAATATTTACATTAGTCACACAGATCTTAACCAATCTACTATATCTATTATGTTAAAATTGCGAACTTAATCAAATAAGCCAAAAAATTATTTGGTAATTTTACCGGGATCCCAAAGTTTATGATAATAGCTGTAAAATTTACGCATAATGATGTCTGAAAATATTTGCGGCATCTAAAAACATTTTCGGCAACTGAAAATATTTTAGGTAGCCAAAATTATTTTGGCTGCCATAATTATTTTCGGCAACCGAAATTATTTTCGACAGCCGAAATTATTTACGGTTTAGGCAGCCTAAAATATTTTCGCAATTTTTATTTACGGCAAGGCAGAAATAATTTAGGCACGCAACTATTGCCACAAGTTTAAATCCTGATACTATTTAATTTTAATATATTAATTTTTAATATTAAAAAAAAAATATGAAAAAAGCATCACTGCAATTTAAGTATCAAACTTTTATAACAAATTTTTTAATATTCGATATACAGTATAAATTAATTTTTTAAACATACAAGTTTGTAATATACAGTGTATGTGACAATTATGAACGGAACTAAAATTTATTTGGAATCCATGTAGATTAGAACATAATGACTACATTTAAATTATCCAATTTTAATCTTAATAATTCTAAATCAACTTAAATTCCATTTCCACTCATCCAACTAACATCGCATTTTCGGTATCAATACAAAATTAATTTATGATAGCTTAAAAATCACAGAAATGACATTCCTGATTTTTGATAATTAATGAAATTCGGCTAATAAATTTGAATAAATCAACAAAAATGAAATGTAAAGTATACATACATATTTACACATGAAAGCTCAAGAATTACAGGTAATCTTTATTGATTATTCTAAAATTAAAATGGCCTCATTCCAAATCCGCCTTAACAACGTTCGTTGTTTTTCCAGTTTTTTTGAACCAGTGGCCAATGTTAAACACCTAATGTTCTCGACGTTCTCAAAAACATTATATCCTCATTTGAGAATATAAATTGATGATTTTCATTAAAATTTTTTTTGAGAACTCAAGGATTTAAGTTATGTTCTCGGAAACAAATAGCCTTTTTTCAGATATATTTACTGCAGATGACTTTGCGATTTGGTTTCAGAAATGCAATCACTGCGCTAATTGACTTACAGGTCCTCGCAATACTTCAACATCATGAAGAGTGATTTTGTAACGTTAAAATAACTAATATAAAATTTTATTTTTTTTATTTCAACAATGAATGCATCATTTCCTAATAGAGTGCTCAATTTTTCATGCGTATCAGAAATTATCAAAGAAGTACTATTTATTTCTGAAAAGGTGGAATAATGAAATATCTACTCTGCGGCATGTACAGGACGTCTTGTAAATATGCCGCTTGGAAATGGTTCAATTATCTCCCCGATACCGGAAATAAATATGTTATTTATTATTTCATATCACGACATTCAACATTGCAAGAAGTCGTGCTACCAAACATTCTATTACAATTCTTTGTCTTCATATGTATTTTTAGAAATCCAGAAAAATAGCCACAACGCCAGCGATAACTTAATAGACCCGGATAAATAATAAAAAAAAAAAATAATAATAAAAATAAATTTGTAATAAAATTAATAAAATTTTTGAAATCTAAATTGAAATTAATAACATGTAACTCCCTATGGTTAACCTGTTTTAGAAATGAAGGAATCATATGCTATTAATAAGGGACAAATAAATGATTTTGCATAACACCGATTTTCGAAGAGTTAATAAATTCTGAATGCAGGATGGAATATTATATACAGGTGTTGTAAAATAAGGACCTTCCGTCGGACTGATCCGTATCGAACTTTTTATATGTTTTCAGCCCTGGTTGAATAAATATCATGTGGGCGGAACCCAGTAAGTCCTCGCTACGCTTCGGAAAATTAACAACCGATTGTTTAGCGCAGAAGAATAAAGTAATTCTGCGTAATGGTACAACTAAAGTTTTTTTTTTATTTAAAATCAAATCTAATGCGTACATACGTACGTACGTATGTAATATAACAGATAATATATAAACGAAAGCTTGTGGCAATATTGCATTTTTTTTGTTACGTAGTAAGTGATCTTGTCATATAGTTTGTACACATTAGTGCACATTAAGTGCATAAAATATGATCAAATACATTACAACAATATCTGCATTTTATTAAATATGGGATGTTCAGACCAAATTTTTGGCAAACAATCAAAAAAAGCTAATACGTTAAATGATCATCGAAGATTTTCATAGAAATGATACGCATTTGGATATGCATGTTCGATTACCTGTCTGTAAATAGTAATAGAAAATTAAGTGTGAATAGGATGCAGGCAATTTACACAAAAAAATTTACAAAACAATCAAGTGAATATAAACCTTGGGGTGAAAATTTAAATAGACTCATTTTCAATCTTCATAATTCCTTGCCAAATATCTCACCATGAAGGTTGTCCTTAGCATCATTACTTTCATTCTCATCACCTTTGCGATTGCTGATGGACATCAACACAAGTTCCATTATCATCGCAGGCACCTTCATAAATCACGTCATAATCTTAAAAAACACACTCATAATAATGATTACTATCCACCAGTTCCAAAAACCAAACCTGGAATTCAAACCGTAACTACAACCCCAAAGACACAATGTGATCCTATCTATTGTCCAGAAGGTTACATTTGGGAAAAATCCGAATGTAAATGCATCCCGAAGTCCAAAACCGAAACCTCAACCACAACTTCAACGAATCACTGTTATCCGTTTGCCCCGTGCGCGAAAGATCTTTCATGGGATCAATCTGAATGTAAATGTGTCCCGAAGACCACAACGGAAAACAAAACCCCAGCCTCAACTCCAGAGAAAACCTGTGCTCAAACTGCAATGTGCATGAAAGATTATTCATGGAGTCATTCTGATTGCAAATGCATCCCGAAGACCACAACAGCAAGCACAACTCCAGAGAACAACTGTGTTCATACTGCCATGTGCATTAAAGATTATGCATGGAGTCAATCTGAATGCAAATGCATCCCAAATACCACAACAGTAAACACAGCTTCAGAGAAAAACTGTGTTGATGTTGTCGCGTGCATGAATGATCATACATGGAGTCAACCTGATTGCAAATGCGTCCCGAAGACCACGACAGTTGAATCTCGAACAATAACTCCAAATGTCACTGGAACCAATACACAAGTAACAAATTCACCAACAACACGCGTATTAGGACCTCTTCCAAATAGAGAAAAAAATGATTCTAGTACTGTTTACAAAAAATACGAATTAGGTCCAGACCACTAAATATTTTATTTTCATGATTGATTTTTTTAATGTTCATTGAGCGAAATAAGTAATTATAAAAAATTTTATCATAAATTGTATACTTTTTTTCTGGTTTCAAAAATTACAGAAATGTAAATTTCCTAGTTTACATAAATATTAAATATTAATATTTTATAGTTCTGTAAAATATATGTGTTCATATGTACTTGCTTTATGTATTAAAAAAAAGTTATTCAATCGTATTTGAATCATTTATTCAATAAAATTAAGATATTTTGCGTGACTATTATTATTGATGAAACGTGCATCACATTATTCTAATGTGACTTCATTGTAATCAAACATTTGCTGAAAATCACAAAGGTTTACATTAAAAGACGTATGTATGTACATTGAAAAGTGAAACCGAATTCCAGGACAAATCTATTTTGGAATTATGGTTATAAGGCTATCTAAACAAAATTCTTAAACTTAAAATTGTAAGCTTCGATCGAAATGTAAAAGGGTAAGATCAATTAATCGAATGTAAATATTCAATAACGGTTGTGGTTTGCATTGCTACATTAGATGTAGTTAGTGATGGGAAAAATGCGCGTTTTATAATAACATGCGCACATTATATAAAATGCGCATTATATCGCATGATACAATTTTTGGAATTTATATTTTCCCTTCGGAAAATATCGGATTCGTGCTCAAATTTTACCCCGATCTTGCTCTTCTTTTATGTTCATTCATTTTCTTTCGGAATTTTTCGAGATTTTTGCATCCTTATTCTTAATTCCGCCCGACAATACGCACCCTGGCCTGAATTATATATACTTTAATTTTCCCATATAAAATTTTAATGGGATAAATGCGCATGATTCCGAACATGCGCATGAATGCGTACGATTAAGGAATCATGCGCACGCATGAAACTCATCTCTAGATGTAGTATTGGAAAGACGAGATTGAAGAGGAATTTTGGTAATGTTTATTAGTAAATAAGGTAAAAATTTTGCTAATTTTACTGATATTATGATAATTTTTAAAGATCTCACTATATAATATGAGGTCCTCTTATTCACCATTACTACGTATTTGTAAAATTTAGATATTTCCAAATTAGGTTTTCTGATCATATTTATTATAAATTCAAATCAAATCCAAGAAAACATTCTTGGCACAAGTAAGGATGGATCTAACTTATAATAGGCTGCCAAGCCAGCCAAGCCGGTGTTACTATCAGACGGGAGAGCAACAGATTACCTCCGAAAAAGTATCAGGATAGTAAATTAAGGTTTTGGATGAAAAGGGTGGAAAAATTGGTTGAGCGGGTATTTTGGCGTAATTTATAAATATAGGAATAAGGATAATTCGGGGAAATCGATTTAAAGATGAACTGATGGATCGAAGAGATTAAATAAATCAATGTAAAGCTTAAGAAGATGATTAATCAATGCAATAATATTTTTTAATAAGACGAAATCAATCAATCGATCAAATTAAATAATTTCAACTGGGATAAATCAATCAATTTAATAATTAACAAAGGTTAGAATTCGATTATACAATATAACAACCTATAAGTTTTTCGGCTTTGAAATGCCTACTAACTTATGTTTATTACTTCTAAGACAGATCGAAGTCTGAGAGAAAACTTTATTAAGGTGGAAGACTTAGAGTTTAAATACATTTTAAAACTCGTCTCTTGCTATCAAATTTGGTACAAGATGAATACAAATTAAAACTTAGTACAATTATGCTCATTGAGAAATGTATAAATTCTCTTTTTCTATCGTCTGGGAACGCCCTTTCATTGAAAAACATCCATCATCTTCTATCTGATCAATCTTTATTACACGATCTCAATGACACAAATAATCCCTAGCCGCGAAAACAATCCCAAAAATACTTCGCGGTTTTCTCCATGTCCCAAAAAAAAAAATCCAAATCCGGGATACGCACAAGTGGACTATCGTATCCCAAAAGAGGAATATACGATTCATCAATCGTATTTAAAGTTTTTCCCGGGAACACAAGGACCAATCTTAAAAATATAACCACTTATGGAACGGCATCCATGGATATCTGTACCGAACCCACAAAATTTTATAATATTTAAATGTCACGGGTTGCACGGAGAATAAATAATATTAATAAATAATAATAAATAATAATATATGGGTGGCAATCAATTACAGTAATCGACATTTCACCGACAATTATTCACCGACAAGTTCATTTTACCGACAGTTTATTTCACCGACAGTTTATTTCACCGAAGCTCATTTCACCGACAAAGTAATTCTGGTCATTGTCGTTAGGGTCAGGGTAGAATTAGGTAGAATTAGGCCTAAAGTTAGTGTGCTTTTTGAAAAAAAACTTGTCGGTGAAATGAACTTTGGTGAAACAAACTGTCGGTGTCGGTGAGTATTTGTCGGTAAAATGTTATGTCGGTGAAGTGATTGTCGGCGAAATAATACGAACCCTAATATATAAGATATACTTATATAGAAAATAATGTAGATGATAAATAAATAACTAAATAAAGAAATACAATAAGTCTTCTGGGGTATCGGAAAAATTTAAGTGTTTTTAAGGTTCGAGGGTAACACCAGCTTAAACCGATATGATAAATGCCAATTATTCACCAGAGTACCAAACAATTAATTGCAATTAAATGTATTACTGTATATGCATAAAACATTGCAATCAATTAAAATATCATCAAAAAAATTGAATTCAATAAATGACGCAATTAACTGATTGCAAGTTTTGTTTTTACTATGAATTTCGTTAAGATACAGTACCGGAAAGCAAAAATATCTACTTTTTATATATAAAATATAAAAATGCTTATAATATTACGGGCAGAATCGTAGGATATATTAATTTATGTACGAAAATATGAGATTTATATTATGAGACAACTCGCCAGAGGCGTGACGTTGATCATGAAAGAATCACGGTAGAATTACTATAATTAAGGGGTTTATGATGATAAGTACTATATGATTACAATAACGATGACTATGTTTAACAATATTTTACATCGTTAACTATTTTTAATTGATTAATTCTTGATTTCTTTCTTTAGGTTTCTTGTTTCTTCGTTCACGGTTTACTGCGCCTAATTTCAGAGATCACTTTTAGCCCGTGACAATAACTTAAAAACCAATGACTTTAAAAAAAAACTTTTATAGATATGTTGCTTTAGTATAAACAATAATTCCATTCGAATAGGTTTTTTTTTATTATAAATTTAAAAAGTTATTAGAGCTTAAAATTTATATATAACCAAAAATTTGGCGTTTAATATATAAAAAAAAATTTTTGTTTGTTAACCAATCAGAATTTGTTACACAAAATTAACCAATCATATTTGAGTATAATCGCGCTTTTAAAAAAAATTTGGATGCTTTTGTTATCTGGCAGTTTATAAGTTCTAGACATATAATTGCAACTGTAAAAATTAATCACACCAGAATACAACAAATTGCTACTAACGTTTAAGTTTTTTTAATGCATATTACATGTATTATATACTAAGTTATATATGGTTCTTTTTCTTTCCTTTTTTTTATGTACGCATGTGTGATTGCAGTGATTGCATCGTAAACTATATACAGAGTCCTCATTGATTAATATGAATTTAGTAAAGTAATACTGTACGGCAGCGCAGATTCAGACGGGGATACTAAATTTTGATCGTACGTACGGTTAATGTAGACTTGCAAAATTCAATTTTTATATGTAGCCCTTTTTAATGGTTAGGGTTAGGGTAAGCGCTAATATTGTTCTTTTTTCGAGTTGGAGTTAGCAGGTAAAGTAACTTTGGTTTGACTTTTAAAAAACCGTACGTATTATCATGATTACTACAGTCCGTCTTAATTTACGTTTCCGTACCGTAATTTTACTATAAAGTCTTGATTAATTTGGTGTACATCTTGGATTGACCACATTTTATCATTAATTCTTATTAGCTGAAGTTTGGTCGAGAAACTTTTTCCAGTCTTTATAGAAGTATTTGATAATTGAAATAAATGTTCTACTGCATTAGATATAGATGGAATAGTCTTCATATCCATATACTTTGACTCTTCAAGTTTTCGCTTCGTTGCAACCAGTGTTTAAAATTTGATGTTCTTAGTGTTCTCAGAGAACATTTAACAATTTTTATGAACATGAATTATTGGAAAATGTTCTTTATTTGAGAACATTTAATAAAATTTTTTAATATTAAAAAATTTTTGATTTTCTAATATGAGAACATTAAAAAATTTTTGAGAACATTTAAATTTTAAAAAATATTTTTTTGAGAACATAAAATCAAATTTGAATTTTAAACATTGGTTGCAACTCGTTCTTTATTCTCATGGGTTCTTCTTGTGTTGTTTATTGGCTGTAATTCAGGAGCACATAAATTGTATAGATACTTACCATCGTTTGGAGGTCTCTATGTAGCACTTGTTCGTAGCTTTTGTATTCATTGGTTTTTTTGCGCAATTGTAAATTTTGTCAGGTTATAACGATAACAAAAAAAAAAAAATCGAAATTATCTGATTTCCTTAATATTATTACACAGTACGTATATCGATATTATTTTTTTGGTTTTTTTTTTTTTTAATTTACAATTTCAGACGTCAAGATCATATACATATATTGCATAATAAAAATTGCAATTAATGGATAATTTTGTCTACGCCACCGATTAATTAATCGAGTTCGAAAAATTGCTTCATAATTTGGTATGCCTGTTTGTCACATCGACTAATTGAACTTAAATTCGTAATTGTCATATGACAAATTCGATTTGTCACATAGCAAGTGAGTTCAAAGCCGGCTCTGAGCCAAAAGTCGATACCATTAATAAATTTAGTAATTTGTGATGGCCGGTAGTAACATTGACAATAACAAGAATAGAGATGGATCGGTTCATCCTCAGTCTAATGAGACCAATCAAATAATATTTACAGTCCGGTTATGCGGTTCCCAAATTACATTTTTCAACTGTTTTTAAGATATAGTAGGATCTAATGATTCTGTATATACAGATTTAATACTAATGCTAAAAAAAATATTATTTTTTAACAAACTTTATTTTGAAACCAACTTTTTAAACATAAGATTGCCCTGGCCGAATCACCCTTCTAATCTACTTCTTTTTTCTGAAATAGTTTGACCGACGATAGAAAATGCTTGTTCTGAAGCTGCACTTGTAACATCGTTGTTGTTGTCTAAATCAGTATAGTCATAATCTTCATCGCTTTGTGGACCACCGGATGACAAAAGCTCTGAACATTCATTGTGATGATTTTATTGTTGAAAATAAAAAACAAGAATGGTATATTTTTAGTATAAAGAGCATAGAATCACTTAATTGCCAAAGCGATTAATACATTTAATAAAAAGAAATCTTTTAATTTATAGAATTACTTTTATTGTACAATAATATTTATTTCTTAATTATTATGTAAATTAATATCTTCATTAATTACGTATTACATAAATTAATATCTTCGCTAACTATTTAATAAATTAATGTCTCAGCTAATTATTACATAAATTAATAATAATATCATCGCTAATTATTAAGTAAATAAATTTCTTCTCTAATTATTACGTTAATTAATATCTACGCTAATTATTACATAAATTAATAAATTTATATATTCATAATTACATTATTAAATAAATTAATATCTTATCTAATTATTGCATAAATTAGTGATGATACCTTCGCTAATCATTAAATAAATTTAATATCTTTGCTAATTATTAAATCAATTAATATCTTTGCTAATTATTACATGAATTAAATTCGCTCATGATTAAATAAATTAATACATTCGCACATACCATCGTTAGTTATTCACTAATTGTGAATCATTCTTGTGTAGTTTGTATTTTTTTTTCAGTTTCCGCTATTAAATAATCGGTCCGGACCGGTCTGAACCGGTCTAAGATCGGGAGACTGAAAACCTCCAGTCCCGGTCCAAAGACCGGTCCGGACCGAGCTTTTTTGGGACCAAACAAGAAGAATTTACTAGCTTACATGTAGTGTTTATACACGGGTACAGTTTTATTTATTTGGGAGTCTCATTTGAAATTTAGCACAGCTGCACACTAAATTATGACTGTTTATGGAAAGTATCTATTAAATAATAAATGTACTAATAAGGAATATTCACGATCTGACGATATGCTACTATTTATTTCCTGATCTCGATTTGATTGTTTACGTCAATTGGTCATCTCTTCTCAGATTCCCTGTTTACTGCTTTGCTTGACCTTGCTTATAACACTAATATTTTATGCAAGACTGTAAACGTAACGTGAATAGCGTCAAGTGAATGATATATTATTTATCAATTGATTATGGTGATGTAACCCTTTCCGCGCCAGTTGACAATTGCGACAATTTTTGATAAGAATTTTGGATTTACCAAAACAAAAAAAAAATACAATAATTTTCAATTAAAAAATAAAGTGATATGACATCATGGTGTTTAGGACTTTCTTACGTATTTACAAATTTACCCAAGTTTTTTATTAGGCCGAAATCGAAACAATCAAATATTGCCGCATATTAAATTAATAATAAAACAAACATGTTATGGTTAGTAATAGGATCGAATATGTATATGTTATATTAAAGGATTTTTTTTTTATTAGAACGCAAACGCAAAAGGTGGCTTTAATAAGCAAAATTTTGGTTACTATCGATTTTTGAAAAGCAGATTTTTGTAATTTTTGCGTTACACCAGATCTTGTAATTTTATTGGTCGAAACATCATTGCGTAATACTTTGTTCAATCAGAGATAGAATTTACAGAATGTAATCCGAAACTATGGCTCCCCTTTGTTACGGCAAATCCCCAAACTATTTCGATAGTTTGGGTTACATCAGTAGTCATCTAATGTTGCTAGATTATTTTCATGCATATAATCGGCAAAGCCATCAGATGTTACGATCGAAGCCTATAGTAAATATTTGATAACAAACGATTATAAACTATATATTTTAAAATATGATCATAAACAATTAAGCGTGCTAATTAAAATAATGAAGGATTCAAGGTTATTATAAAATTTGGTCGTATTAATAATTTTTTTAATCTGGAATAATCCATTTATTTTGATCTGAGGATGACAATGAAATAGTTCATTGGCATTTTAGCGTATCTAACTTATGTTTTTCAAGTTTATAAGCTAATAAACTCATTTCCTGCATCGATTTTTCTTTATTCCATAGGAATTTCATTAAGTAATATAACAGTATGATATTAAACTCTATTTTATTGTTATAAAACACATCGAACTATAATAATTACATGATAAACTTTAAAATTTTGATTAAAATTATTTACCGTAATATTGTATTTAAAAATGCAAAGTAGAATATTCTTAAGTTATCTGTGGATCTCCATAAAAAGAACTAGAGATATTTCACACGGAATTTTTGGCTTATTTCATTACTAAATATTGCAGCCAAGGGCTTATCTATTTCGGCATAACTATCAATATAATAAATGCGAATCTCAAAATATATTAACTAATTCAATTATGCATATATTATGTCTTGGATTATACATCGATTAATTAATATTGACATTTCTTGTCGCCGCAAGGGAATTGATTAATGAAGAATTACTTCAAATAAAGCCACTAGCTTTAATAGGAAAATTTCAAATAGTTTTTATTTTTTAAAAAAAAGTTTTCAAATTCATAAATTCTATTGTAGGTTTAACTAAGATTGGGCTTAGGCAATTATTAGGCTTAGGACGAATTTCAATTTTTTAAAAAGCATCTTGTAGATCGGCGATCACAAACGGGAAATTGAAAATCCTCTAATCTAATCAATCCGTACGATAAATCTTTTGCTTTTTATAAATATTGTTTTTTACATTTCCGATCGACAGGCGGGTCGTAAAATCTTGCAGCCTAATGATGAATGACATAATGCATAAACCCCCCCCCTTTAGCGAAAGGCGCGTCCTTCTCACAGCCACGCACAGCCATAGAATATGAATAAGAAAGTTAATGTAAAATAATGAGCCACTCGATATAAGTGCGGCCAGAAATCAAAGATTACTTATTATATCAGTATCATTTTTAAATTTAATGAAAATTATATAATTTCAGAGTACGTACGTACACGTACGTACGTGGCTTAAGTACATATCTATATCACGATCAAAATTGCTGAGTATACGGATAATGCCATCCGATGTCTGGCCTTTCAAAGTACTCAAGCCTCACATTTATGCGTTCTCACACTTGTAGGTTTCGTAAATCATTGATTTTTGATTTTCTATAAATATAGCCAGAAAGTTTTTTCTTCAAAAATCAAAAAGTTCTGCAGTTAAATAAAAAAAATATATATATATCATTTGTTTATTATCCAAAATAAAACAAAAAAGTACCTTAAACGAAATAAATTCCTTTAACAAAACTTAATAAAAATTCAATCCATAATGAAGGCCAACTTTATTTTCTTCTTTGTCACCGTTTTCTTATTCGCCTTGGCTTCCGCCAATCCTAGGCCTTTCAGAAGAAGTCCTCAAACTGAAGCTCAATATTGCACGGTCGACTGTCAAAATGCATACAAGAAATGTATTTCAGGTACCACTGGTTACGGCTATAATGACGTATCAGCTCAGAATGATTGTCAAGTTAAGGTTACAAAATGTTATGAAAAGTGTAATAAGAAGGATAATACTTATAATGCTTATTAATTCATGTACATATTGAAGAAAAATTGTTGATTTTACTAGTGAATTACTAGTTTTTTTTTAGTCAGTTTTATTTATTTGTTGTATGTATATAGTAAATATAGTACATGATGTATTTAAAAATATAAATAAATTATTCTGTGTATTTATTGTTTTTTAAGATAGAAAAAAAAATCCCTGTCAAATATTTTGATGAATTTAATACGTAAAAATATATATGATATATATTATTGATAAAAGATAAGTTTGCGATAAAATAGATTTATATGTAGCACTTCAGAAAATTTCAGTGTCGCAAGAATTTAAATTAACTTGTCTTTATAATAAAAATTCCTAAAATCCTCTATTATATTCCGATATTATAACATATTAAAGGTTTTTTTTTATCGTAAATCAGTTATACGTAACCATAATCGATACTAGTTAGACTGACCGATTAAACTCGAATTTTTTTAAGGTACTGACATAAAAAGTTTGATAAATGAGAAATGCTTTTCAATCTTTGTTTAATTCGGTATTGAAATTTACAATAATTGTTTTTTTTTTTTCTATTGATTATTATTGCATTCATTATATATATTTCAATCGCGAAGTAAATAAATAAGGGCTAAAAAAAAAAGGATTTTAAATGGCTTATTCAAATGTTGTTGTAAAGTCACGTGACTTATTGGAATCCCAAGACGTAATGAAAGTCTGATTGGCCTGTTAATTTTAGGGGAGAGCTCTTGGAGTCGGAAAGAGGAGAACGTTAAGCGAAATTGTGATTTCGTGCATGTTGACAAGGGTCAACAGATCGAAAAGACAGGGAGCATTGGTCAGGGGACATACTACACGTGGGCCCGGTTACTCGCAGCAAGGGTCGATCGGTAAATGAATCAAGTCAGATCATAAATTCATGCAAAGTCAAAAAGACAAGGAGCGTTGGTCAAGGGACATATGACATGTGCCCGACCCGGCCCGGTTACACGCATCAAGGATCGGTCGGTGAATGAAATCAACGTCAAATCATAAATTCATGCAAAATCCACGAACTAATATAAAAAGATCGATGAAAAGAATCAATTCCACACGCTCCTCTCTCATAAGAACCCAATTCATTTAACTTGCATTTTCTCGACCCAGCCCTTCCCACCCACACTGTAGTCTCCTGATTCTGCCATTTTCCTATTTAACAGCCGGCTTGCTTCGAGCAGGCGGGAAACCACCGGCTGATGCTGCTTCTCACTCGCTCTACTGTTACGATGATACCTGGCGCCATCTCACTTGCTAATCTTCCGGGAGCATATCATTGTTTCAGTTCAAATTACTTAAAATTATTAATTACTTAAAATTACCAATTCAATGTATTCTGCGGACTTAAAGTCCTTTAATTAAATTCATTTCCGGCACCTTTGGCTGTCCGGAATTATTCCAATCACATGACCAAGCGCAGCTATGCTTTTCGAACAGCCTTACTGTCATTAATTATAAAACTTTAATCCCCAAAATTTAGTTATATCATCTCTATTTTATATGAACACAAATATTACCAGTTAATGCTTAGACAAAATTTAAGATGTCATTGTTTAAATTATGACGCAGACAAAATTCTCTGTATGATGTAAGATTAGAATTAAAATAAATAGAATTAAATTTATAAATAAAATTTTGAAATCAGAAATAAAATATTCAATCATATCAGGCGACATTGTATTAACAAAATTGAAGTTTCACAATGAATTAATGAAAAAAATATGGCTCCTAAAAAACTACAAAGACTCCATAAATTTTCGTAACTTTTCTCATATGATCAATTTATTGACCTCTTGTGCATCAAAATCACAATCATAATACTGTATATCTGTAATGATTATTATATGGCTAATATCCAAAGCCTAATTCAGGACATGTGAAAAACAATGAACTAATTAATAATAAATCACGTAATTTCCATACAAAAGTAATTTTAACACGAAATCGAGGACCAAGTAAAAAAATATAAGGAATGATGAATTGAGATATAATTCCAGAGTTTTGATAGAAAAAGGATCAATACTATGGAATTAACAGTACCAATGATGAACCAACTGAGTCAATGTCAAAATAAATAATTAAACAAGTACTATAAGAATTTTGGGTAATATTATAATATAAATTGTTGGACATGACTACATAAAAAACTAAAGATCATTCGCAAGCTTCCTATCCAAATCATAAATTTAAATAAAGTATGAAAACAATATGCCATAAATAGGTAATCATCTTTTGAATAAATTAAAAAAAAAATGAAGTCAATTGATTGATCATGAGTACTATTTTTTCTAACTACAACTAATAAATTGACTCAAATGCCAAAAATTGAACACCAAGTATAAGCTAGCTAGAATAACTGACGTGAGGTTAGTTAATGCCAAAATCTCGCTCTGAATTTTAAAGTTTTATTGTACACGCTTTCAACCCTAACTTAGCATCTTCTTCAAACTCTGTCTCCGCCTTAATAGACGTCTTCACCGACCTTCTTATACAAGGAACCACGACGCCACTCTTCAGACTCAGGCTTCCGAGATCTTAGTTCGATCCTTTTATTGAACACTTATTTATACATATCAGCGGATCGGCATAATTGGGCCTTTTTTCAATAAACTGTTACACGAAAATTTGCTCCTAAGTGACGTTGAAAAACTAACAAATGAAGCACTTGTTACAACTAACAAAAGGGCTTCTTCAACGTCTAGACAAGTTAAAAAACCAAAAAAATCCAATAAAAGAGCTATGCTAAGCTGTAGAAAGAAGTACTTTTACCGTTTGTTGAAATACTCGGGTGTTTTAGGATGGGTTGGGCATTGTAAGATGGGTTGGTAACTATCAAGGGTAAATTCGGATGCTAATTTTCAAAAAAATGGCCTTTTTAATCTACTTTTGGCTTATAATTAAATACATGAATTTCATAATGTTCTACGTACTTAATTATAAATGCAAAGCTGGTTAAAAAGGCCGTTTTTGTGTAAATTCGCTCTATAATAAATTTTCGAGCAAAATTTTTTCGATAATCCTCGATCATGATTGGTCGATTTACCCAACTATGCCGATCCGCTGATATGATACTTTCAGTATTTAAATTATGACCCATTAAGTTCATTTAACTCCAGTACTATGAATACAGGGGTATTGGTATATATCAACACGTGAGCTAGACCACAGTAATTTCATCCCCGAAATTATCAGTTACATTCAGTATTTAGATCATGACCCATGATGTTCATTTAACTCCAGAACTACGAAATACAGGGGCATTGGTATATGCCACCACGTGGGCTAGACCCATACTTCGTCCCCGAAGTTACCACCATTATTATATTCTTATTTCTACATTAATAAAGCAGCATACATTTACCTCGATCTCCTAAATTATTCATATAAAGATTCCACAACAAAGTTTACTCCCCATCATAAAATTATGCTATGGCTGAGTGTTTCAATAAACATCTGTTTAACCTTTATTATTGCATGTGCACAATCACCTCCAATCTCATTTTCTTTATTAATTTATCTCAACCACCAAAGCTTATTTCCTTACATTTCCACCTACAATTCTAGTTTATGCCTCCATTAACACCACGCAATTTACCGATCTAACATAACAGTTGAAAGACTATCACGATTCTTATTAGTGTTTATTCGATCATCAGAACTTCCACATTCAGTAAACTTCAAATTCCAGTCAATCATAATCATTTCACCTTCAACTGTACTTACGTCATCTCCATAATTACTATCGCTATTTTCAAATACCATTTAAACGTCTTGTGTCTATCCATTTTATCACTAGTCCCATTTTTATAGCATTCACTAACAATTTCATGCCTAATTTTATGTTTTCTAATAGGATTTTCCATAACAGAAGATTTTCGATAATAAACGGATACTTGGTGTTTGCCCGCTTCGTCACCATTCCACGTTGATTATGTAGGTCAACAATATATATTCCACATGCTTTATCTATCTTGCCGCTCGCTTTTAACGTGTTCGTCCCACATCATAACATCGAAGTATCGGGTTGAATCTGTTGTTGTTCAAAATGAGTTGTACCTCGTAAGTTAATTCCTCATCATCAGTGTAATATTTAAACCTTTGTTCAACAGCTTGATTTACTTCACTAACATCTGCTCAATTTTCATTTTTACAACGATGCCTAAAGTCATATATTCCAATTGTATGATCTATATCGGTAGATTCATGGTAACCAAGAGGTTCCATTAATCGCGTTTAGATATCAATCCCCAAGGTCATGTACATCTTCCATATATACAGACTTTTGATAATAATGGAATGCCTTATTTTCATCCTTCACAACTCCATTCTTTTTATCTTTGTCCTCTTTAGCATTAATTCCATATTGATAACACCATCCAATATCATCTCGTCTATCAAGACTTTTACATTTAATAGATACCAAATTTCTCACAAATTTCGTTTTATCCTTTTATCCACAACTACCTACACCATATTGACGACAGCCTTTGGTAGCTTTCAACATCATTCGGACGTTTTTGCATTTTTGGTTCAATCTCTGACGATTTAATAAATCAACACCATATCTGCCATCTCTTGATAAATAAGTCCATGACATGTGTATTACATGATATATTTCTAACGCCTATTTTCGACAACAATCCTATTTCGATAACAATGATGATAATCTAACACTTTGCTTTCATCCCTTTTAACGTCATTCAATTAGTGTCATCCAGTTCTGCAGATTCCATATATCGTTCAAAAACTATTCTATCCAGTGTTGGAAATCTTATGTTCTCATGAGAACATCACTTTTAATTTGAGAACATTTGCAAAATTTAAGACATTCTCTATTAAATTGTTTTTGAGAACATTAAGTTTAAAAAATATGTTCTCTATATAAATATATATAGTAATAAAAATTTATTTTTATTAATATAGCAGTTTAAAATACCTAAGCTTATAAATATTTAATTGTTAGTTAGTTGTAATAGAGAATAATTTAGTGGTTCTTGAATTATAGAAAAATTTTGTATAATATAATTTATTGGTTTATCTTAGGGTTCCAAACTTTTTGACCTGTTTTTTTTTTTTTTTTGCTATATTTAATTAATAATTTTAAAAAACTGATCTTTTTAAGCTGCTTTTAATTATTATCGAAGTTGCAGAAGTAATTTTTCTACAAATTGCTAGATAAAGTTTTGTGATCCTTGTATAAGTTTTTGAGTTATCTAAATTCTAAAATCAAACAAAATGGGTCAACCAGGCAACTGTGACCCTTTTTTCATTTTTATACATTAGATAGCTTAAAGAAAGTAGAAAACCTGAGAACATTTGGGATAATCTATATAGAATTATTAGTTATCTGTAAATTTCAACTCAGTCTAAACTATACTATCACCTAACCTAACCCTAATTTAGGCTGAGTGCTTAATCATGTGATGTGATGACCATGAATATATTACTATTTTTGAAACTACCCAATAATTATTGTAGGGGCTAATGCTAAAAATGGATTATGCTAAAATTTGGGGTCTCTATTTAAACCTATAATATGGGCCGGTGCAAAAAGATTTGTACCTCAAAAAATTTCATAATTTTGACACTAAGAAAAATTTTTTTTTCTTGATTAATTATTAAAAAATTTTTAGTATCAAATAAAATAGGTTTTAATCTAACTTATTATAATATTTTTATTGTTTTAACATTGGTTTATTTTAATAATTAAGCATGTACAATTTACTGTATTTGAAAAAAAACCCCAAATTTTTTTTTAAAAAAAAAGATATTTAAATAATTTCGCAACCAATATGCAGTTCTATGAGCTGATACTTCGCAAGTGCATTAATGTGCATATGATAAAGATATGGTTAAAATTTGAGCAAAATTGGGTGAAGAAATTAAGCTTTAAAGTGAGGTAATTTGATTTTTTTTACTATATACACGTATATATAAATTACTATAGCAGATAGTAAATTATATAGTAAAAAAAAAAAAGTTACTATTAAAAATTTTTTTATTTTATCAATAAAATAATCAAAAAAATTTATTTTTATCAATCTGGTAACCTAATAAGTATATTAAATTAAAAAAATTAAAAATTAATTTGTACAAAAAATATTTTAATCAGAGCTATTTGAGGTACAAATCTTTTTGCACCGGCCCATACCTATTAAAACCCATATATACTCTTTTATTAATAAAACCATACTCTAACCCAACCTAATCTATAAAAAAACTACCATAAAGATCCTAAAAAATTTACAATTTTCATAATAAATATGAAAATTTTTAGCATAATTCATTTTTAGCATCAGCCTACAATTATTTTTAAATAAAATTTCTAATTAGTAAAAGATCTTGTTAGAAAAAGATATCAGAAACATTTCATGTCAGAAAAATATTCTTTTTTGAAATGTCTTATAAAAATATGACTTGTCAAGAAATGAAATGTCAAAAATATGTCATGTTAAAGAAATGTCTTGTCAAGAAACTATACTATAGATGAAATATTTTGTTATAGTATTAGAAAAATTAGCTAGCAGAAAACTAACTTTTGGGAATTAAGCAACAATGTATACAGCATGTGCTATCTCAAATAGTATATCTGAACTTTCAGCAATGCACTATCCAATTTAAGTTAAAATTTTTATAAAAAATTTTTGTACTCTAATAGATTTTCTTTTGCCAATTTTAGCAGACAAATTTGTCTACTAAAATAAACACAGGTTGAATCAATGAATAATGGGTATATACCAGGTACATAAAAGAAAACCAGTTTCCTGTTATGTACCCGTTATTCTACCATAGATCCGCCAAATAACCGATACATATCGGGGACATATAGGATACATATAGATAAGATAATAGGAGGTAGATCGATATTGGTAACATAACTGTAATATACAGGAACATCCCGTTATCTTACTCTTAGTCCAAATAGTGCTAAGAGTAAGATAACAGGATGTCCCTGTATGTTACTGTTATGTTACCGATATTGATCTACTTCCCATTATCTTACCTATATGCATCCTATATGTTCTCGATATGTATCGGTTATTTGGCAGATCTATGGTAGAATAACAGGTACATAACGAGAAACTGGTTTTCTGTTATGTACCTGGTATGTGCCCGTTATTCATTAATTCAACCTGTGAAACAGTTTAAGGAATATTAATAAAGCTAAAAATTTTATCTTTAGCACATTGATAAAACATTTTTCTTATAAAGTAATCTACTTTTGTCTCCTAAGGGCCATGCTATTAATTACCAGATTATTTTTTGTTAGAAATAATGCTAAAATCAGATGATGCTAAAATCTACATGATCTACATATTATCAGATTTCCTAAAATTTCTAAAAATTATGTAAACAATCGATCTATACTATATCAAATACTATAACTGCCTATATGCTGCATAAATCGCATTCTTGATATCTTTATATAAAGACCTTCTAACTGTATTAAAAAGGCAACTCTAACTCTAACCACAAAGCAAAAAGCATCTATAAAACTACTAAACAAAAAAAATTGCCTTGTGTTTAGGGCTAACTCTAACTTTAACTACAAGGCAAAAAGCGCCTATAAAACTACTAACAAAAAAAAATTTGCCTTGTGTTTAGGGTTAGAGTTAGAGTCACCTTTTTGATACAGTTAGAAGGTCTTTTATATATAGATATCAAGAATGCAATTTATGCAGCATATAGGTATATATAGAATTAACCCCACTCTAACCGACTGGCTATAGCATTTGATGTAGTGTAGATCGATTGTTTATACGATTTTTGGAAATTTTAGAAAATCTGTTGCATATATAGATCACATGGATTTCAGCATCATTCCTGACATTTTTTATTAGAGGTATACTCCTTCTCTTCTATTAATTTATATATAGTCTGGTTTTTTATATATAATTTCAACTTTTTTTACCCTTTCTCCTCCTAAAAAATTACTTTATTTTTGTCACTCCTCTAAGTAAAGTAGTTTAAAGTATTTTTTTACATATACTTATTATTTTAAATTGATAAATATTTGTTTTTGACAAAGTTACTTTTTTAATTTGTGCAAAAATAGCAAACTATAACTTGGCAGGAAAGGTAAATTTATTTTTCTTTTGCTTTATATTATTACAAAATTTAATTTTAAATTAATACAGTGCGAGACAGCATAAACCAACACTCTATGCCAAATTTGAAACAAATACTCAATTCTGATTGGCTAGTATAATGTAATCAATTGTAATTGGTCAAAAATTATACAGTCAATCCTCCATAAATGCAACTCGTAGGGACAAGCCTACAACATGCATTTAGGGAGGTTTGCATTTAGAGAGAGCCAATTCAATTGCAGCTTTTAAAAATTAGATCATCAAGTTTGTGTAACTTCTACCAAAATGTATAAACTATCTTAAATACTAAAATTTGATTGACCACGTGCATTTAGAGAGGTCAGTGTGATATAAAATGTTATTCAAGAGAACGTGCATTTACAAAATATAGAATGTGCATTTAGCACTAATAACATTTTACAGAATAGAAAAAACGTGCATTTAGAGAGGTATTGCATTTATGGAGGTTGCATTTATGAAGGTTTGACTGTATATGAGTTTTTTTTTATATCTTAAATGCCAAATTTTTAATTTCATAGTAAACTTTAAATTGATATAACCTTTTAAAATTAAAATAAAATAAAAATCTCTTCTAGCAAAATTGTAGCTTAGCCTTAAAGCTACAAATTGGCTAGAAATTTTTTTTTAAAAAAATTTTTTTATTTTCAAGTTATATCAATTTTTGTAAAATTCCTATAAAAAAGTGTTGGGTTATAGTGTCCTGCACTGTATATAAATTTATGAATACAAGTCACTCTCATTATAGTGAAGTCCTCAGGCTGTAAAATTTCTTTACTATATTGAGAGATTCACTATATTGAGAGTCTTTTATCATAGTAATAATAATTTTGTTCTAAAAAAATTCTTCACTATAGCCAATCTTCACTATATCGAGAGTTCACTATAATGAGAGTGACTTGTATCTTTTTTTTTGCTTTAGTGAATCTCACTATAATCTTTTTTCAACTACTTTTTTCTACACTCTAGAGGGTGCCAGATTCTAGTTTTTTAAAGTTCCAAACCTGACATCATCTAATTACTTCTACAAGCCCTAGATACAACCTGCTATACCAACTCCCAGAGAGATCAGACATCAGAATACTCCAAGCAGGAATTTTACCTGTCAGTTCAATGGTATCATGAGTTTATATAGTATTACAAATATCAGACTTAGGCCTCATCGTGATTTAGTTATTCCAAATTTGGTTCTAATTTGTTTTGTTTCATAACTACAAATTGTATAATAACTGTTGCTCAATTAAGTTTATTGTACAATATCCTGGGTTCCTGTCTCTCACAGTGTTCCAGTTCCCTAACTGCTGGCTTTTGTTATTTCACCTTTATAAGGAATTGAACTGGCAACCTTTTGATTTGTAACCTTAGAGCATAATCACTATGCTATCAACCCAGAGAACATTGACAAATATCATTTGTTTTCAAGTTTATAGTTATTTTATATGTATTTTATTAAAATTTTATATAAACCAAATTTATATCTAATATTGTATAACAAATTGGATAACTGATATTATATAAAAATTGTATATATTTTTATAAAGTAAAAGTTTTTTTTTATTTTAGTGTTTTAGTAATTAAATAAATACAAATATTTATCTTAATTTAAAAATTCATATTTTTTCTAAAAAAATTAGTTCAAATCTTTTAAATACATTTTTTTTAGATTATTCAAATTTATAGTATACAAATAAAAAAATTTAATAGGGTGTGGCGACTTAGGGAAGTTGGTAAGTTGTTATCCCCAAGTGGCAGGTCTTGAGTTCAAATCCCACTGGCGACACTTTTGAAAAAATAGACCTGTGTTCCGGTAACTGTTTCTTGTCGATCGGTTGGGTACATCACCTGTAGTCCTTGGTTACCATCTTGAATGGGAGCTTTCGGGC
>QKWP01000061.1:484556-496507 GCA_003550325.1 Gigaspora rosea
ACCAGAGGGTTTAAATAGGCAATCCCCTAGTCGGGTTGTAGGTATGGCAACTAGTGTAGAACCTTCGGGCGGACTATTTAAATTAGACAACCAAAAGTTGTACGTGTGGCTAGTTGTACTCTCATTCAATGTAATTCAATTGTGGGTGCGCCCAAAGAGGCGCCCTTGATCCACAGGCTTGATTAAATAAACTCTCACCCAAAGCGGGGACTTTGACACAAAAAAAAAAAAATAAAAAATAAAAAAATTTAATTACAATGATAATACTTCTTATTACTAATACAAAATACTATGCATAATGATTAAATGTTAAAATCATGTGACTTCACCCCTTTTGAAAATTTAATACAGTCTGACCTCTCTATAGTCACACCCCATATAGTCACACCTCTATATAAGTATCCAATATTGTGCAACGGACTTAAAATATAGTAAAAAACCTCATTATAGTCACATATTACTTATAATCACTATCACCAAAAAATTTTGATTTTTTTATCCATTTTATTAATAAAAAACCTCGTTATAGTCACCAATTATTACTAAATATAGATTATAAAATCTGATTGGCCAATATTTATATTCATGTTTATTTAAAATATTCTATTAAAAATTCTTAAATGTTTGACAGCAAATAACTTTTGATGCAGTGGTTTGATTTGGATGAAACAACTACCAAAATGTTCGACTCAATGTGACGATTCTATGAGCACTAGATCATTTAAATCGGGTCACACGATTCTGAGATCGTTAAGGATTTGTATTACTTTACATGTTTAAAAATTGATTAAATTTAAATATCTGAGTAAAAAATCTTTAAAGATCTTAGCATTTTGTAATTAGATTTGGATGATTGTGGACTCTTTAGAATCGTTTTATTGAGCCAAACACTCTGGTGGTTGTTTTATCCAAATTGGACCACTGGTTCAAGAGTTATCACTATCAAACGGTTTAAATTTTTTAATACATAAATACATTACTTATTGGCCTTTGGTCACGTGACCATAACAAGGTATTTTATTTATAGTCACATCTAGAGCTTCGGATTCGTATTCGCTATTCGAATAATATTCGTATTTAGTGAATATTCGAATAAAATTTTTTAAATAATTATTCTATGAATAACATGAATATTCGAATAATTGTCTTATTCAAATTATTCTAATTTATTCTTATTCGAATAATTCATTATATTTGAATAATAATTCCTATTCGAATAATTTATGATATTTGAATAATATTCAATATAGTCATCAAAATGTAATTTTTTCTATACTAGTTTGTAATCGGTGCTTTGCACATGATATTTAATATATATTTTAAGCTAACCAAACCAGAGTTATCCATTAAAACGCTTTACCGGCAGTTTCTAATAATATCTTATACTTTTACTTCATGTATAACTACAATTCAATTTACCAAACTATAACATTACTAGGCCAACTTTTATGAGTAGGGTAAACTTTACAGTTAAATAGCAATTTAACAAATTGCTTTTGAATTATTGTAAACTTCTTTTGGATCTGGACCTTGTACTGCTCTTGCAGCCTCGAAGCCAATCTATTTAACTATCAGTGTTCTAGGCCTTTCATTGGTCATTGTGCTATTCCTAGCCGCTGTTACTATAATAATATTTCTGCACCCCGATATTACCTCATTTCCTTATTATACCACTGCCTTATAATCATCACTTTCCCTTACATAATAATTAATTGATGATACTTCCGATTGCAATTCTTATTTTGTTTCTCCATACTTACCCTATGTTATTACCATATATAGATCTTTTTTATTACTATCTATAGTTGTCCCAATTTCCATATATGTCCTTCTATAGATATGTTTAATTACTATACCTGAACTTCATATTAATTAATTGGAGTTATTATCTATTGTATTAAAGCACAAACGTCCGTAAGTCACGCTATCGACCAATCAGAAAAATTCAACTGGTATTCCGTTTTACCGAAATGTATATTACTTGCCGATAACTCTTTATCCGAAAGGTTGTAACCTTTAACAAAATCTAATAACCGGACCCTAATTCAAATAAAAGGATAACGGTTATATCAGGATAAGATACTTATATTATAATGCATCAATCAAAAAAAGTAATTCTATATTGTTAAAATAAAAAAAAGATTTATGCATAAAGTTTGTACTTTATACATTCTATTCTAATTTACGTATTCGACAGGTATTATTAATAGTAGCCAGACAAAGAGATCTAGGCATATTTCTGAAATAAATAAGAGTTTAAAAAAATCTTATTTATGTATCAAAATTTTGAAATCGGAAAATGAATGGGGTGTTTAGTGATTCCCATTTGACGAATAAGTAAAAATTTTTTTATTATGCAGATCAACAAACTATTTAATAATAATAAACCGATATTAGAAGCAGTATCAATTAACAATAAAATAATTTATGATAATAAAGATCATATAAATAAGTGTATTTGTATTTGAATTTTAATTAAAAAATTAGGTTAGCTGCGCGATGCAGTCGCGCTAAAACCAGGAACGTTATGTAACTGTTATCTTGCTCAATTGGTTATCAATCAAATTAATTTTGCGATTACATATTTTGTAACACTTATAATTATCTAATTTTACTTTTTTCATTGAAACAACGCCCATGCCCGATATTTCGAGAATTTATGGTAAATTTAAACTTAATTCTAATGTCAATGACTAGAATTAGTTTATCTGTGAAATCTGATGTCATTGAAATAGCTGCCAATAAACAAACTTTGTTTGTGAATAAATCAATTCTAAAATAATCTTACCTGTAATTAAATTCTCTGCGAACTAAGTTGTCTGTGAAGTAATTTTTGGTACTGAATAGAATATTAAGTAAAAACTCAATAAAATCGAAATAGATCACAATAAATACAATTTGAATCTTAAGGCAGTCTGATAGCAATAGAGAATATTTTACCTGATTTCGTTCCACTATATGATACATATTATTGCGTTCTCAGAATAACACAAATACCAAATCTGGTGTTATGATCGGTTGGGAGAGCATGATGAAATTTGGCCAGTTTAGTTCGATCATGAACAAATTGTGATTAAGGTAAGGTCAAATAGTTTAAAACGATAACTAATAATTACGGGTATAAGGGTCTTCATTATTAATATGAACCAATACATTGGATTATTACAGAAATACTATCTACAACCCTTCTTGTTCTTCCCCATAAGAAAAACCAAACTCTTATATATTTTTAATTTGTATGGGAGCTTTAATCACTATCCAAACGGGTGATCAAATCTTCAAACGAGTAATCAATCAGCCATCTGGAGATTTGATTACCAGTTTGACCCGTTTGGGGCTTTGATCACCCATTTGGAGATTCAATCACCTGACTATGTCAAAATAAGAAATAAATAACGATAACAATACTAACTAAAAATAGAAAAGGTTGATCATAAAACACTGGTATGCTCATACACAGTATAATACACTAGCACAGCACTTTGACATGTGAAATGATAGCTTTTTTAACGCCCAACCAAATGTAAGATTTTTCGAACGACATTCTAGATGGCAGGTAACTATACACCCTGTCAATTTGCATGACTATATTCCTGGTGTTATTAAATAATCTGGACGGCAAAAATTCTGACCAAATATTTATGAAAAATGGAAAAGTCTATCAACTTTGTGTGGCCTTCTAACAAAATGATCGGAATTGCAAAAAAGATCATAATCGACTTTGCAATAATAAAACCTTAACCACGTATTAGTCTTAACATGCTAAGAAATTAGGCACTCGAATTACCATTCAGCAGCATTCAAGATGGTCCATGCGATGATAGTCACGTAAAAATTAAGCATCAAGACGGTCCATGAGATGATAGGCAGGTGAAAATTAAGCACCAAGTGATATATAGTATCACGTGGACCAATCAGATTCAAGATTTTGTGAAGCAACGACATTTCGATTGCCGTAAAACCATCACTACGTGATATTCATCACTCCGTTCCTGGTATAAATAAGATTTGTACATCTCTTATTTGATAATAAATACGTCTTTCTGTTTTATCAAAATAAGATTTACGGATTTTAATTCTGAAACCCCTTATTATTATAATGTTCCACATCATTTCTTAATTTATGTGAATTCTCAATTGGCATGTGTTATATAATGTTCCACATTACTGGATTCTCAATTGGCATGTGTTATTCGTGAATTGTGAAATGTAATTTGTCATTTTAGAACTGCTATTCATTTATCAATTAATAAAAAAAAGCGAAAATAATAATAATAATAATAAAGTAAAAAAAAATTAAAAAAATAAATAAATAAATCAATTAAATCAATAAACGCGAATAAAAATGAATTACTAAATATTAAATGCTAACTTTTCATACATTAAAAGAATACATTCGAATATTTATATATTTTAACAATATAATTAATAATTTTTGTATTCCCGCGTAGAACACATCCGCATTTGTTTTTCGGCATTAGCAGGAATCTGGTCGGGTGTCTTGTCTAACCTGAATCTAATAAGAATCTAATAAAAAGATAATTACTAAATGTTTTTTTTTCTTAAAAAAAAACAAATTTATCTTTTCCAGGTTTTTTCATGACCATCATGCTCAGCCTGGTGGTAGCACAGTTTATTTTGTAAAATTTTTGACATAACAAACTTGCATCCCAAGTTATTCCTAATAAAGCAATAAAAGAATTATCATAAATATCAATGAAAAGATCATTGCAAATATAAATGCAATCATTAATAAGTAATTACTGTATTCTATGACCTCATGTTCTGTGAAAATCGAGAAAGAACACATTTCAATTCAGAATTGAAGTAAATCAGAAATGACTCAGAACAATAATAGTATAGAATAATATTTTTATCAGGCAGCGTTCAACTTGCGCTTTACTTATTGTATTCCATACTGTGTAAAGTATGTAATAGAAAAATAAGTATGTATTCATATATATAATATAATAATAATTTACAAAAAACTGAAAGCCATACTAACACTATTTTCCAGCAACCACAACAGCAACAGCAACAAAAACAACAACAATCTCTTAATAAAGAACAGCAAATACCTTCTAATAAAAATTCAACTTCTAGCAATACTCCCAATACCCATGCCAAATCTAACCCAACTTTTGATTGGCTTGCAAACTTCCCAATTAATGAAGAAATGGAATCCAATAACAAGCTTCAAACAAATACATCCTCTTTATTATACAACTTCCTTAAATCACATCTTCACAATTTCTATCCTGGAAGTATTATTAAAGAAGGAACAAAAAATAGCAAACCTCTCAAAGCAAGTTTTCACTATATAATTAGAACAATGGCAGGAAAAAGCCCTGATTTTCTCACTGGCTTTATTTACCAAAAAAACCCAACTATAAATGAAAAAACCAAAATACCATTTGAAATCCGTAAAAAGACCCTTAAACTTCTAATTCACAAATTCACAACTATTCTTTTTACTAAACTTAACTATGCTGAGATATTTGCATCTGCAGCTACAATTCCTCCTTATAAGCCAGAAAATAGACTTCAATTTTGCCTGAACTTAGCACGTATACATCTTTATTTATCTGAGAACTATCAAGCAATCAACTATAACAAATTTGCAGAAGATTTAAATCTTCGGCCTAAAATATACAATCTCTATCCATATACAGTATCTACAGATAAAACAGAAAGATACTTTACAATTAAACATGACAACAAATTTAATATTAACCTTCTTTTTAACATTCCTAAATCTTTTTTTCTTAAAAATTTCTCCATTCCTTCACTCAACAACTCCCTTGATCATTTTAAAGAATGGTTCGAACAATTTTTCCCTATTTACAATCGTCAATTTACTAATTCACTAGATAAAGAACAAACCTTCAATACTCTTAAAAAGGAAATAAGGAAAAAATTTATTTCTCAACTTAGAAATCTTCTACCTATTAAATTTATCTTTCGTGAACCATATAGTTTTCAGGAAAGGCGTAATGAATGCTTTCGCTCTATCAATTATCATATTCTTACCTGCAAACACACAGACTGCACATTTATAAATGAAAATCACCAACACGATACATCTAAACTATTCAAGCACATACTCGATAACTCATTTGAATCCTTTCCAAAAAAGACTTTTAATATGGAAGACCTTCATATTGATGAATCAATATTTCATACAAATAGTGAACACAAAGCTACATTTGACAAACCTTTTCCAACGAAACTTCTTGACAAACTTGCAGATGAAGCTGAAGCACTTTATTGTACAGACAATTTAGCAGAAACAAGAGAAGGTCGTCGAAATGCCTTCTTCTATAAATATTTATTATCATATCAGCAAGTTGCTGCACAAAACCATAATATTGACAACCTTAACAAAGAATCAGCCATTGATAAAGTTACCAATGAAATTATCGATACAGACTTCCTAGCACGAATAATTACCTACTTTGATCTAATTAAAGACAAGCAACCATCCTTTTCACAAATAGTCAAATTTTATAAAACAAATGCATACCCTGAGGCTGAAAAACTTCTGATTACAAAATTTAATATCAACTTTCAAATCCCATCCTTAATTGAAGAATCTCTCTTTCTGAGAGAAACCCCTTTTCAGTAATACTGTCTTCTACAAACCCTATAGATGCAGCCACCACTTCACTAAAAGATACATCCTTAGTAGTTAGTGAAGAAAATGATGTAAGTAGGCAGGTGGTAAAGCCTATTTACCCGGAAGATTTAGATTATGACGGTCCTCTAATGCTTAACCTGAGGACTTCTGAATCTTGCGGAGCCGTGCAAGCCGGGCATACGGTGAGCGCTGTAGAAGACATTGCACCAAATATCTCAGAACCCATATCATCATCTCCCTCTGAGATATTACTTTCTAACCCCAACAATTTAGTGCTAACTTATCCTGATGACAAATTGCTACCAGATAATAATGCTAGTACTTCAAATACCATTTCAGCATGCCACACTGAAATACCACACTTGCATTATACACATTCTTTATTATCTACACAACAATACGGCTCTATCTACCCTAAAGAACAAGAGATATATGATGAATATGAATTGTTACCAGACGATTCTGACAATTATTCTAGCTTACCTACTAATAATATAGAAAGAACAAATATCAATTTTCATCCTAATCTACTCGAGATTTATGAACCATCAACATGCTACAACAAATTTTTATACTACCATAGATTACAATCTTTACCTTCACCACAAACTGTTGGCTCCTTTTTAACCTATCTACAAGAAGAATATCCTATGTTTTATAAAAAACAATATATCAGAATCTCTTTTAAAGAAAGCAGAATTGATTACGTGTTTGAAGAAGCACATATATATTTATTACATGAACACCTCTTACCTAATCACTTTTTTGTACCTTTTGAAGATCTAAGTTTTTATGATGATGTTCCACTCAAATCAAATAATTCTTCTAACTCACATTCTAACAATAATAACAATTTCCAATTGCCAGCTTCTATTGATGACCTTTTTGATCCTACACCTTCCCTTACTTCATCACCTTATAACAGTTCACCAACTACAAATGGCAACCCCTTAATATCTTCAAACTTTCAACCTACTCGTGACTTACATATTAATATCGCTACCCACAATGTTAGAGGTTTTAACTCAGCTTCTAAGAGACAAATATGGCAAGATTATTGCATTAACCACGATATTTCTATTGCTTGTATTACAGAAACCAAAATTTCACACAAAACCAAACTCTCATTTTGTAACAACAATTTGTATACATATTATTGGGCTAATGCTGATAGTTCAATAGAAGGTGCTGCTATTATGATCCGTAACTATCTTAAGCCTCACGTTCATAGCTGTCTTATGCACCCAGGAGGCGCAGTTGCACTCGACCTTTTCTTCAAAAGCAATATCAAGTTACGAGTTATTTCTGTTTATTTATCTTCAACTGATACTATTAAAAGAAATAATACTCAGAATACTGTTATTAACTGGATTTTACAAGCTCGACAACTAAATATTCATCCTATTATTCTTGGGGACTTTAATACACAAGACAATACTATAAGCTCTTCTTCTTCCAAATACAAACTTATCAACTTTCTACATCATACAAACATGTTTGATATAGGTGCCCATTTTAACAATACACATTATACTTGGTCAAACAATCTGGCTCATAGTAGAATTGACTATATATGGACAGACTCATTTAATATACAATTTATTCTTTCATATGATCTTGATAATAGTCAAACTAGCACTCTTAGTGATCATTCTATTCTTTTTTCTTCCTGGACATTTCCTAATGCTTATAGCAAACCCCCTCGTATGCATACTGGTGTTAGTCGAAGAATATTTAACTACAAATCTATGTCAACAGACCAGTGGACAGAATTTTCAGAGTGTATTACACAGCTATTTTTGCAGCACAATATACCCCTTTCGGTAAATACTCATGAAAATATTGATACTACTTGGCACAAAATTCAACACTCTATCCTACAAGCAGCAATCCAATTAATTCCAAACAAAATATCTCGCAAACGCAGCTATAACCATAAATATACACCACACTGTACTGCTCTTTATACTGGACTCAAAAAACTTGGCCAACTTATTAAAAAGATTAAAAATAACCCAAATTCTTATCTTCCACATATTAACTCACATATTCTTTCTATTAATTCCTACACTAAAGCCAATCTGGACCCTCTTTTATCACTCGATACTGCTAGTACTCAATCCTGGCTTCAACATGCCTATGAAGTCTGGAAACAAGTCTATCATGCATACCAGTTAGAATACTCTCTTCTTCTTCGACAACAAATTAATCATGCCTCTGAAAAACGTTGTGAAACCCTAACTTCCAAACCTAAACAAGCTATTAATAGCATTCTTGATCAGTACCAACCCCCTATACACTTCTCGAATATTAAACTTAATAACCAACTTGTCACAGAACCTAGCTTAATCAAACAGCATATCAAATCACATTACCATAATTGGACTGCTCACAGACCTATTAACCAATTTCTCTTTGACAATTTCTGGCATCAACATTATCAGCCTCTTTCTCATATCAATTCTGCCTGGTATACCTCTCTTACTGTCCCTATTACAGAAGAAGAAGTTCTTCAAACAATCTCCAAACTTCCAAATGGCAAAGCCTGTGGTCCTACAGGAATTAGCTATGAAATGATCAAACACCTCGGTTCTCATGGTATTACTACACTTACTGCTTTGTTTAACCGATGCCTTTCTGAAAACCGTATTCCTAAACTTTGGAAACATGGAAGAATTTTTCCTATTCCAAAAAATAACACTTTTGAGGGTAATCTAAATCTCACAAGACCTATTAGCCTTATTGAACACATCCGGAAACTTTATACAAAAATTCTTACTAATAGACTGAACCAAGTTTTTTCAAAACATACTATACTATCTCCTTATAACTACGTTGCACTTCCAAACAATAGTACTTCTATTCCCATTCACATTCTAAACAATCTAATTGAAGATGCAAATTGTAACCACAAAGAAATTTGGCTATTGTCTCAGGATATGAGCAAGGCTTATGATTCTGTCAACTTTACACTTTTTAAACATTCTCTCACTCGCCTTAATTTACCATCTAGTATAATCAATATTCTTCTGGACTTACTAACTGACAGACAAAACCAAGTCATTACTAATCTTGGCCTTACTGCACCTTATCAGGTTCAGAATGGTATAGATCAAGGCGAAACTATTACTCCTCTTCTTTGGAGAATTTATTATGATCCTTTAATTACTCATATTCATACAAATACACCTGGTTACTCAATCGGTACATCCTGGATGACTAACCTCAAAAATCAGACATTTGACAAAATCCAGACAAAATGCTCTGTCCTGGCCTATATGGATGATACTCTGTGGATTGCCTCTTCACAAACTGAACTTACTAGAATGATCTCTATTGCAGAATCTTTCTATACTATGGCTAATATTCAAGTTAATCCATCTAAATCCATTCTATCAACTAATCTGAAAGTTAATAACTATACCCCTATTATTTTTAACAACCATGCTCTTCCACTATGGCCATCATATCAACCTTTCAAATTCCTTGGATGCTGGTTTACACTTGACAACAAACAATCAAAGCAAACATGCCTATTAATAACAGAATCTTCTCAGCTTATCAATATTGCTAGAACTAAAAAAATTACTGATACACAAGCACGATATATCATTAATACTGTTATAATTCCTACTATGGAATATCGTATACAAAATATTGTCATTAACAGATCAGCTTGTAACAAGATTCTTTCGCACCATATAGGTCTAGTCAAGCACAAGGCCAAACTAAGTCGCACTATTCCTACTAGTACACTCCTTCATCCTCAACTTTATAATATTAAAAATATTTGGGATATACAGCTCCAACACCATATCTCTAACTTTATTAAACGCTTAAATGACAACAACCTACTCGGTACTACAACTCATATTCGAATCCAGCAAATCCAAAATAACCTTTGGTCATCTACTAGCATCTTTTCGCATCCTAATCCTACTATAGATAGCCCTAACCGCTATACAACTAATTTCAAAATTATTCAGCTTTTTAAACATCTGGGATGGACTATTAATTCTAATCCTAACTTTAATATTCCATTTACTATCAAAGAGGGAGCAATATCTCTTGAATCTATACTATCTTCGCATTCTAAATATCCTACCTTCAAAAAACAAATTAGACATCATCATCTTCTATTTCTCGATCAACTCACCTCCTTTGACAACTCATGTTTGCTTGACTGGAAACATATTTCACTCAGACTTAACAAAATTCCAAAAGGCAAAATTCCCTTGTGGTTTACCTTTTTGGAAGACCAAACAACAAGCCATGCATATGAACGTACTATTTACCCACACTTCAATTTACCGCAAACCAACTACTACAGCTATACTACTGGACACTTCTCTAAATATACTAAACCTTGGCTCATTACTCTAATTGATAATCAAATAGTTATTGGCAAGGCACGTCGCCAATCTAGTACTTCAGATTATACTCTTATCACACATTGGCAGTGCAATATTCAGCCACATTTTACACGATTATACCCAACACCATCTATTATTACATTTCCATGCTCTAGCTGCTCTCTCAATTCCAACATTATTGCAAACAAATGTACTATTCTAATTCCAACAAGCCATGCCACCAAATTTTTTGGAAAACTTAATACTAACAAATCTGTAAACCTAAATGCCAACTACCTTGACCTTATTTTTTCAACTGCAGCAAGAAATCCAACAAGTATTCCAATACTACCAAATCTTCTTATACCAACAGCACAAATACCTTCTTTCTTTAACTCTAGCCCTGCACTTGATACCTTGCAATCAATTTGCCATTACAATAGTCATCTAACAGAATTAACATTTTATACTGATGGTTCTGTTATTGATCTGGGCAATTCTCAGTGTTCTATGTGTATTGGCTGGATACAATTGTATAACCAGAACATTTTACATACTTTCCAATAACAAATCAAATTTTGGCCATGTTACTTTAAAGATGAGCTAGTAGCAATTTTATCAGCTATTAGTACTGCTCCTAGAAACTGTTCTATACAAATCTTTACAGATTCCCAATCTGTAATATCCAAATACAATAGCTTAATTCATACTATGCCTCTCTCCAAACCCTTTAATATACCTTATTGGCCTATCTGGAATACTTTATTAAACTTTATTAGATCATACAATCTTAATATTACTTTTCATAAAGTTATTGCACACCAAGATGATGAATTCAATAACAAAGCTGATCAACTAGCTCGCTGTCATCAAACTGCCCCATACCTTCTTTTTGATTCACAGAACATTTACAATCACAATTTTACTCTTTCTGTTGATAATTTTTCTATTGAACTTCCTAT
>QKWP01000061.1:497580-567715 GCA_003550325.1 Gigaspora rosea
TATTCATATATATAATATAATAATAATTTACAAAAAACTGAAAGCCAGTATAAGTTTAAAGTGTAATTGATTTATATCGACCTATTAAATAAATGTAATAAACAAACGAAATATTAAAATCATGTAAATACATTAAATTTATGATGTAGACAAGTTTTACACCGGGTAATGCTAGTTATCTGTTATATATATAAATTATAAGATATTTAAAATACGTATACTAGACAAAATAAATATATTTACTTGAATAAATATTTATTCGAATAATTATAATTATTCGAATAAATTTATTTATTCGAATATTATTATTTATTCAAATAAATATTATTATTCGAATAAATATTAATATTCAAATAATTACAGTTATTCGAATTATTCAATAAATTTAGTCATTTGGCGAATATTCGAATAGCTTTATGCTGATCCTAATTATTCGAATATTATTCGAATAAAGGATCCGTAAGCTCTAGTCACACCTCTATACAATTATCAAAAGAGGTGCAACGGACTTGGTGATTATAGAGAGGTCAGACTGTATTACATTTTGATGTAAATTTTTTAAATTTTGATTGCTAAAATTTGATTTTTATATTTTAATTTGCTAAAATAAGATTGGTTAAAATTTTTTAAAATATAATTTTTAAAATTGACCAAGACAAAGTCACATGATTTGTTCTATTGTTGGCAATTTTTTACATTTATAAAAAATTAACCACATTATAAATTAAAACAAATAATAATTTTTTAAAAAACGAAGCCGCTAAATTGTAGCAAATTAACTAATCTATAAGTTGGCAGCTTTATTTTTTTGAATATCTTTTCTGTATAAAGCTATTAGCTTTTAAAATTATTTTAGTCTTTAATTGTCATGCGCTATAGAACTCTAAAAATAGAAAAAGGATCAGAATCTTAAAATGTTAATACTGCAGTTGAAGATAAACTTTATAAAACAATCATGCATACATTTTTTATAATCAATTTTTTAACAAAATTAACTTATAATTTTACACATCAACAATGTCAATTTCATCAATAGAAATACTGAGGTTTACTAATTTCTGTGTAATCTCTCGCGTGTTGATGAGCTTTGAAGTATACATATGTTTTGGATGATTTTGTTCGATTGGCTCTAGCTTATTCATGTCAGATTCCAAGAATTGTTTCTTGATTTCTGTTTCTTTTGGTCTACAAATTTTTCTAAAACAATCCTCAATTTCATTCTTAATTTCATTTGCGGTAGGTCTTTTTTGAAAATCAGAATCCATGCATCGCTTAGCTAATTTTATATAATAATCAGGTGTCCCTAACGCACATTTCGGCCGTTCTCTACAGCAAATCCTAAATGAAAGGCTAATATCAAATGGTTCACCATCAAATGGTCTTTTTCCAG
Organism: Gigaspora rosea; assembly: GCA_003550325.1. Classification (NCBI taxonomy): domain Eukaryota; kingdom Fungi; phylum Glomeromycota; class Glomeromycetes; order Diversisporales; family Gigasporaceae; genus Gigaspora; species Gigaspora rosea. The sequence continues at coordinate 498,971 of QKWP01000061.1, forward strand.
TTATTTCCATTATAATGACACCAAAACTATAAATATCTGATGCTTGTGTAAATGGGTTTCCCTGTAAAACTTCTGGTGCAACATATGGCATAACACTATAAATTTCATCTTGTTCTTTGTTAGTTGTTGTTGCTAGTCCTAGATCAGCAATATATGTATTATGGAATTTATCATGAAAGATATTGCCGCTATGAAGATCTCGATGAATATACCTTTCAGAATGGATTGCTTCAAGATTATAAATGATAGAAGTTAAAATTTCAAGCTTTTCTTTCCATCTCATTTTTGTAATAATCTTAAGATTATTGTATAAAGAACCATTATCAGCATATTCCAATACAAGAACATATTTTTTAGCATTTTGATTTAGTGACAAACCATAGAGTCTTACAAATGATGGTCTTATCAAACCAAGATCGCAATATGTCTTCACCTAAATAAAATTTTTTTAGTAAATATAATTATCAAACTCATAAAATATTTTTAGAATTGCCTCGTGTATATATTCTTGATTATGAATTAATTTGAGAGCTACATATCCCATCAACGTTGATTTTTCCACCGAGCTTTATAAATTGTTGAAACCCCACCCTTTCCAATTTCTTCAGCATCCTTTTTTTTTTTATTTATTTATTATTAATATCAAGTACAGAAATAGAATAGTAAGTTACAATTATATCAGGATGATATATAAAGAAATACTATATTTAAAAATTCTAACTAATCATCTAATGATCTATGCAATAGGGCAAGCCTATCACTTGCAGTTAGAGTTAACCATTAAACTGCTACAGAAAAAAGCTGTGACATTTCACCTCATACTTTTCTATTTTAAACTAAAAGGTTAAATTTTTAGTTTAAGAAGGCTAGAGGAAACCAAATTTCTTTAATATTCTTAAATTCATCATAGGCAATTAATGACAAATTATAATTGTTTTTGATTTCATGTAGCCATTTATCGTTTCCTAGTTCAGCAGATTCAAGATAATATTTGAATGCTTTATTTTTATCTTTTACAATTCCAATTCCATGTTGATAACAATGACCGAGATTAAATGATCCACTTGCATTTCCTAACTCTGCAGATTTTTGATAATAAATGAATGCATTGTTTTTATCTTTTTCGACTCTAATTCCATGTTGATAACAATAACCAAGGTTAAATAGACCATCAGCATTTCCTAACTCTGCAGATTTTTGATACAAGTTGAAAAGTCTATCCGCAGATTTATCAGAGTGGTAATATTTAATAAAATATTCGATTGAAAATAAAATGTATACTTTATTTTTTGAATAAGCTATATACTTACAGCCTGGTAATGCGAAATAACAAAGAAGTAATATTTAATAGAGAATTTTATTGACGATAAAATGTGTACTTTGTTTTTTGAATAAACTATATACTTACGAACTAGAAATTTAACACGCAAGTAAAAGAACAAAGAAGTAATATTTAATAGAGAATTCGATTGATGATAAAATGTGAACTTTATTTTTGAATAAATTATATATACTTACTCCCTGGTAGTTTAACACGTAAGTGAAAGAACAAAGAAGTAATTTTGAAGAGAATTCTATTGACGATAAATGTGTACAGTACATTGTTTTTTGAATAAACTATACACTTACTTTTTGGTAATTGTGAAAGAACAAATAAGTAATATTTTAAAAGAGAATTCTATTGACAATAAAATTGTATGCTTTGTTTTTGAATAAACTATACTTACCAGTACTCCCTGGTAATTTAACATATAAGTGAAAGAACAAAGAAGTAATATTTAACAGATAATTCTATTGATGATAAAATGTGTATTTTGTTTTTTTGAATAAACTATATACTTACAAACTGGTACTTTAATACGTAAGTGAAAGAACAAAGTAATATTTAATAGAGAATTCTATTGACGATAAAATGTGTACTTTTTTTTGAATAAACTATTACTTACGACCTGGTAATTTAACATGTAAATGAAAGAACAGATAAATAACATTTAGTTGATAAGTTAATTGATGAATAAACTATATTTATATTCTTGCAGAAATGTTTAATTACACGTATTCCTGGAGATATGCCTTATAAATTATAGTTATGCACATGTTATGTCATACAAATAAAGCTGTACATTCTGGGCTAAGTAATTTCAGGATTTGTTTAAGAGCAGTGATTTTTTTCAATTTTTAGGTCATCTTCTTTTGTTGCAAATACAAAGTAAAATTGTGATTATGTTGATTATATATAATCAATGTTCCAATCATTTATGATCACAGATTACGAAGTGTTTCAAGTAATTAAGAAAAATTACGATAATGATATTTTTTTTTGTTTAACGTGTAATTTTGTATTTTATCATCAAGATACAAATCACTCTCGTTATAGTGAACACTCGATATAGTGAAGATTGGCTATAGTAAAGAATTTTTTAGAACAAAACTATTATTACTATAATAAAAGGCTCTCGATATAGTGAATCTCTCAATACAAGTCACTCTCGTTATAGTGAACTCTCGATATAGTGAAGATTGGCTATAGTGAAGAATTTTTTTAGAACAGAATTATTATTACTATAATAAAAGGCTCTCAATATAGTGAATCTCTCAATATAGTGAAGAAATTTTACAGCTCGGGGACTTCACTATAACGAGAGTGATTTGTATAGTGAAGAAATTTTACAGCCTGAGGACTTTACTATAACGAGAGTGATTTGTAGTATTCTGCATGATTCAGATCGGGTGGGCATTTTTAAAGATCGGACATGGTCTGAACATCGATTCAGATCTAAAATTAGGGCCTGAACTCGCATCACTTAGATCCGGTCCACTCTGGATCCGTGAAATTTCAAATTAAAAAAATGAGATGCCACGAACGAAGTCACAGGACAGCCATTTGTCACGAGACCATGGACCAGAACCATGACATAAAGTGCAAAGTGAGGTACTGGTGATTGAAATGAAGGAGTAGGGAAGTCAGGTGAGTATGAGGTATTGTGTAGGAATTGTTGATTATGGTTGAGTAAGTATAAGGTATTTGTGATGAAGTTTATGGAAGTGGAAGTTGGATAAGAAATGAGGTTTTGCGTGGGAGATTATATGGTGAAATTGAGTAAGGATGAGGTCATAGGTAATGGTTATTTAAGGAAAGAGGAGTGGAAATTTGGTCTCCATCTTTTGTTTTTGCTGCTGAGCTCGACACTAGTCTAGCTTTGTCGTTAGTACTACGTGGTCGAAGAAAAATCAAAAAGATGGTGTGAGTACAGGATGAAAATGAAGTGCAAGAGGTTTTACCTGCCATGTTAGCTTTGGAGAGTGGTGAAGGATATGACGTAGAGGAATCTTCGCATCAGGGATTGAAGAGTACTTTAGAGCAGTTGCTGGTCGAAACATTAAAATTGTTATATAATGGTGAAGGTTTGTCAGAGGTGGGAGTAAAACGGGATTTGGTGGAAAGACTGGTGAAAAGAGTAGTGAGTAAGTCAAAAAGAAAGGAGAGGATTGATGATGATGATCAAGGTAATAATGTATGGGGAGAGAATAATGTAGGTTTTCGTGGTAGGCTTTTTGAAAAAGGTTTTGATAAAGGATCGAAGGTAGACGAGGGAGATGCTAAATGCAAGACTAGGGAAATTCTGATTTGCAATTTCTGGCATTGGAACGATCTTTGGAAAAATCAATTCAAGCAACGTTGGAAAAAGCTGTAGGTGAGATAAAAAGAAGCGTTCAGGTGATGCAAAATAGTGAGGAAAGTATGTATTGGCCAGGGGAGGAATTTGGAAAAGCAAGAGATTAGTTTGAGTATGATGAGTGGTATAAGGTAGGAAGAATTTTGGATAACACGTTGGTGAACAGGGATTGGGAGATGATAGGTAAGGTACATGATGTGGCGGCTACTCAGGCGTTTACGCTGAGAGTGGCCAAGAAGGAGGGCTGGAATGTTGCGGCAGGAATTAGAGATCTATTAGATGATGACCCGATAGAGGTATTTTTTCAAGAAAGACTGGCAAGTGCCAGACAATCGGCAAGGGATAATCGTCCAAGGTAGGATGGAAAATCTGAAATGTTAGGTGTGTTTTTTCCAAATGGGCCCAGAGAAATGGGAGCTATAGCGTCGAACCCGATGGCGCATTGGTCCATGCCAGGTCAACAATATTTTCAGCAGTCTGGCCAACCAGATTTTGTTCCAGGGGGGATTCCTACTTATAGTACCTATCAGCATAGGTATAAGAATTCCTGGCGGACTATCTAAAGGAAGTATGGGACGTAGGAAATTGGAAGTTGGACAATTGAGTGTTTTTCGACTTAGAGAAGAAAATGGGACTGCTATGGCAGGTTTGGCGCTGCATGTACAGGAGTACCTCAGAGCCGTAGTGCGTGTACATAAGAAAAAAGGGTTTAAAAGTCCTGTTGAAGATTTTGGAGTAAGAGAGGTGTTGAGGGAGATTTAAATTAGGAGGTCAAAAAGTGACCCATTTGCAAATGGAAAATTTGTACCGGTGGAACCTACAGGAAGTAGGATTTGCTCGGTTAGGCTGTTAGGTAAGTACTTGAGAGTGAGATCTACAACATCAGGTGATGAGCCGCTGTTTCTGTCAAATAAAAGAGGGAAATGTCAGTAGCAGCAATTTTGGCGGTAATTAAACGTATGACATACCACGCAAAGCTGAAGGAGTGTTTTACGACTCTTAGTTTAAGGATAGGTGGAGCGACAGCAGCAATGAGGGGAGGGATATCGTTGATGTAGATTAGGGCTATTGGAGGGTGGGATTCAAAGGCGTATTTAAGGGCGGTAAAAACGACGAAGAATAAAAGCCTCAAAGAGAATGGGATTTGAAAGTTAAATTTGTGAAAATGGGTTTTATGCATGTTGTGCATGTGTCTAGTAAGTGATTATAAGGAAAGAATTTCATTCTCTGGATAATTCCATATGTATATTTCATAGTTGTGGAGATGTGGGTCGAGTGACAAATGAGATGCCATAAACGAAATCACGGGACAGCCATTTGTCACGAGACCATGGACCGGGGCCATGACGTAAAGTGCAAAGTGAGGTACTGGTGATTGAAATGAAGGAGTAGAGAAGTCAGGTGAGTATGAGGTATTGTGTGGGAATTGTTGATTATGGTTGAGTAAGTATGAGGTATTTGAGACAAAGTTTATGGAATTGGGAGTTGGGTAAGAAATGAGGTTTTGTGTGAGAGATTATATAGTAAAATTGAGTAAGGATGAGGTCATAGGTAATGGTTATTTAAGGAAAGAGGAGTGGAAATTTGGTCTCCATCTTTTGTTTTTGCTGCTGAGCTCGACACTAGTCTAGCTTTGTCGTTAGTACCTGCCCACCCACCACTGAGGGTAATTTTTGATAGTTTAGGTTGAGTAACGGAGTGTTCGATAGCCCAGATGGCTATCTCGGGATAACGCATCGATAGTCTGACTATACAGCTCGGATATCGAAAGCAAAAAGGTAGATATAAGACCGGTTTAGCGATGCTAGAGATAACTGAGGGACCATGTGAGCAGTGAGGCAAGATCCCATATGTGTATTTCATAGTTGTGGAGATGTGGGTCGAGTGACAAAAGAAAATTCTGAAGTCAGCCATCAGCAGTCTAATAAGACCGGACCGTATTATCCGGCGGATCTTTGTGTGGGTCCGAACCAGGGACCCTGAAAAGTTCATATATAAATATATATGAATATATTAGAATTTTTGGCACAAAAAGGTATAAAACAGAATTTTTTGAGTTAAGCGTGATCATAATGATTTATATCAAAGTTTGATTGTATAAAAATCATGTAATATTGTTTTCCAATTGTAAATCCATTTAAAGAATAGATGATTTCATAATACATCATTACTATCATATTAACTATAAAAAAAACATAATACTAATCCATTTTAATTCTTAAAAACTTCTATGGGAATAAAAAATAATGGTTTAGAATAATTTTGCATGTAAAAAAAATGAATTAAATATTTAATTTAGATAAATATCTTTGTTATATTATCTGGTATTTTGTTATAAAAGCAATAGGGTTCCTCAAATTCAAATCAAATCAAATATTGGATTAATTTGAATTTGATCAAATCAAATCGACCCTGATTTGAATTTGATTTGATTCAAATATTTGAATTTGAATTTGATTTGAATTTGAATTTTTAATAGTAATTTTCAAATCAAATCAAATATTTGTCAAATCAAATCAAATTTGGCCATATTTGAATTTGATCAAATCAAATATAGTCAAATTTGAATTTGAATTTGATCAAATATTTGATTCAAATATTTGAAGATCAAATCAAATTGCGGAACCCTAAAAAGCAATGCATTTAAATATTAAATTTTTAAAACTCTTATAACCAATATTTATTTAAAATACCACCAAAACGTATTTCAGCATATAATCGTGTACAAGAATTTTCAGAAAACTTTTCTTGTGATAATAATGTTTTAATATGTCGATTTAGTAATGATTCAGTTAATTGGCATATAAATACAGCGAATCAAAAAATTGAAAGAAAACGCTAGTTCTAGATGATAACAGACAAAATTTAAGTTAGGAATCACTTCGGGGCACTTACTATTATGTATACCGGAATAAAACGGGTTTTTTAACCAAATCGGAATGAACTTTTTGCAAATCAAAATGGGATTTTTCCGGGTCCCTGGTCTGAACCCGCATCGATTCTGATAAATCAAGGGTCCGAACTCGGTCCGTCAACGGACTGGACCGGATCCCGGACCGGACCAGGATCTTTAGCGGAACACGTAGTTAGTACTTTTCATTTTAAATTTTCTAAATATGAATTTATTTACAACTGTAAATATGAACATTATGATAATAAAATTTTTAATTTATGACTTTGATTTCTAAATTATACTTTTTGTAACTGTTATTTTATTTTCGCTTAATATAAACCATAACTTTGAAATTGCATCAATCTCATAGGAATGCCACGAAAAATATGTGTAATAATTTGATTTAAAGGGTTTAAAATTTTTGCTCTAATTTAACCGATTCATCTAAATAGTACATTAGTTATAATTTGTACTTTAAAATTTTTTTTTTTTGCTACGAATATCAATATAGTGTTTTGACCCAGGTGGGTGTCACCCGGGTCACCGGCGGGTGGGTGGGTGACCAGGGTCAAGTTGTAACAGCCTGGGTGAGAACGGGTGGGTCAACCCATGGGTTACCCACGGACAGAGACCCGATACAAATTAATGCAAATTTGTGAAGTTGACAGAATCAAATTCGAAAAATATTTAATAGTAAATTATTATTTAAAGGCAACCATACTGCAGTACAGAATTTTAATAAACAGTATTATAGCAGATAGTATTTCTGCATTACAGCATTACGGCATTACGGCATTACAGCTTTATAGCATTACGACTTTACGGCATTACGGCATTACGGCTCTACAGCTCACAGCAATTACGGCAAGAAATGCGGCAATGCCATAACAATATTAATTTGTAAAATTAATTCTACCACTAACTATAGGTGCACCTGGGTCAAATCACTAGTCATATTAACCACCTGTTATTTTTTTTAATTGACCCAGGTGACCCGACGGGTCACCCGTCGGGTCACCTGTCGGGTGACCCGGGTGGTGCCTTTTTTTGGACTGACCCGTTTCCACCCGGGTGGCACATTGTCCACCCGTCGGGTGACCCGGGTGAAGATTTTTTAGACGGGTCAATTCACTATATCAATATGTGTCCTACACATATGGGCGAAAATCTCCAATTTCAGATAAGGTTAAATAGAATTTGAGCCAATCATTTATGTGATGTTGGATGATTATTGAGAATAAAAGTGATTATTTGATCAGAAATTATAAGGTCGATTATGAATTGCTTGCTTATGAATCGCTTATGAATTTTTGTATGTATACACGTGAACTTCAGTTAAGCGATTTTGGTTAGTGTCAATGATAATAAAGTAGTAATTTTAGCGTAGTAACTAATAAATCACCTTTGAAGCAAGAATAAAGTATTATGATTATGCATAATCCGAATATAATGAAAGTAAAAATTCTTTTATTCATTATCTTGAACTTAATGACCAAGAATTTGACGTAATTATTAACATTGATGAATCTCCTGATACAAAAATATTTCAGATATTTCAGATCCCCAGATCGGTGCGGCTTGCTTCAACTCACCGACACCCCATTTCACTGACAAATTATTCACCGACAAGTTCATTTTACCGACAGTTTTTTCACCGAAGCTCATTTCACCGACAAAGTAATTTTGGTCATTGTCGTTAAGGTCAGGGTAGAATTAGGGTTAAAGTTAGTGTGCTTTATAGAAAAAACTTGTCGGTAAAATGAACTTGTAATAATTTGTCAGTGAAATGTGGTGTCTATGAAGTGATTGTCTGTGAAATAATACGGACCCATTAGATACATTCAATTATTTAAAATATTAGAGCAGTTAATTTAAAAAACGTGATTCAAATTAACAAGTTACAGAATATTTGGATTTATATATTTTTTAAAAGATTATTAACATAAATTCTTATAAAGATATATCTTCAAGAGATTGATTTCATTAGAAACATTTATCTTTAAACCAATGCTTATTGCTTATGATTTTAATCGTTATAGACTACTCTAAAAAAATTGTTTATTGTTTATCCATTATTTCAAATTTCAATATCTATTGATGACATTATCAATAATATATTGTATTTTGAAAAAAAAAACATTTGGAATATTTAAATTACTTGCTAATTCAAATCGACCGATATTATCAATAATTATAACTGAATTATTCAAAAGTTATTAGCAAAAAAGATGCAGCAAAAACTGTATAATGTGGTAAAAAAAATTGATGCATATTCCCAATAAATAATTCTTATGAATTTAAATTCATTCGTAGAAAGATAGTTTTGTTGTTATTTTCATATGAGAAAAACACTTAGAAATTTTCATACTAGTGGTGGATCACACTTTCCAATAGAAAAATATGATGTATCTATGGTTTATAAAAAGACTAATTTTAAAATTCGCAGTTCATAATTATAAATTTCTATATAAAAATGATACATGTTGACATCATAACATAACATACTTTGAAAGCAAAATTTATAAATGCAACAAGATTACGGTATATATATACATATATTTTAATAAAATTTAATTCTTGAAAATATCTTGTAGAAATTAAATAAACATCCAGAATATTCCATTTAATATTTCTAACAGGAAACAATACCAGATATGGCTCGGATTTTAAAAATTAGGACGATAAATATGAATGTGAGTGAATTTCTATGTAAATCGATTGAAGATTGTAAATTTCGAATCCGAAACTACCCAGGAATTTAAAATATCATTTGTAATTAATTCAAATTTAGTAACCTGTTATATATAGTTTAATATAATTAACTATTAATGAAAAAAATGTTATATTGCAATATTTTTTAAAAAACTATTTTAATACTTTTGAATAATTCAACTTTAAATACAATGTTTTATTTAATAATTAAGTTTAATACAATTTTAGTTTTAATAAGTAAGGTCCCATATTAATAGCAATTGTTATATTTATATTAATAGTGATTGTTATATTTAAATTAATAGTAATTGTTACATTTTTTATTAATAATAATTATTATATTTATATCTAAAATCATTCAAAAAAACTCCAATTCAAATGTTATTACAAAATACTATAATACAAATTAATTTTATTACACTTTACTTATAAAAAAAGTTTCAGATGTATCGTGGAACTCCCCACTCATCGACATCATCCATAGTATCTGAACTATGTCTTTTCTCACTATCTTTCTTTTTTTCTTTTTTACTATCTTTCCTACTAACTTCTTTATCTTCTTTACAAACACTTTCTCGAGTTTTATGTTTACCTATGGTTATATATAAGTGTGATAATAAACCTACTACTATAATTATAGAACATAATATTAAACTCATAAATGGTATGATATCAAATCCATATGTGTTTGTTTTGTATAATATCTAAATAGAAAAAAAAATTTATTAACATACATTGGAATTTGATTATGAGTTTGAGTATGAGTATAAGTGAGAACGAAATTGAATTTAAGTGAATCTGGAATTTCTTAATTAAAGGTTTAGTAGTAAAATGATTTTATTTAAACTATATCAGATATTACGTACTCATTTTATTAAATTAAAAAAAAAAAACTCAAATCCACTTAAATTAAATATTTTTCTTACTTAACTTACAACACATATCATAATTTAACAAATATTAGTATGATACATACCTGGATGACTAATTGCGGGATATCTTCAATTAATAAATTAATTCCAGAGAGCCAAAGAATAACATTTTGATATTTTGTATATTGACTATTACATATTTGTATTAATCGAATATCTATAGCACAAATAAAACTTTTAAAAAACATTTTATAGAATTTATCTGAGGTTTTATATAAAATATATAGACCAGCTGTATAGTTAATGAATGCCGGAACAGCAAAAGAAAATAAACTGTTAATTAAAAATAATATATATTAGTAAGTGATTAAAAAAAGTTGTATTTGTATAATACAATCAGACCCCTCTAAATGCAATGCGACAGGATCATATGCAAAACGTGCACTTAGGGAGGTAAGAATCTATGAAGACTTGCATTTAAGGGGTCCGATTGCATTAAATAATTAACAAAAATTTTTTTTTAAATTATGAATACCTGGGAAAATATAATGATTCAATAGTATGTGAATTATTTATGAAAAAAGCAACTTCAAATGCAAAGTCATAAGCCAACAAAAAGCAATAAAAACATGCAAAGCTTCGTCTATCTTTATCACCACATTTATAAACAAAGTACATTAATATAGCAAATTCAATTGGTATAGCTAGTCCGATTAGAGTAACTTTGTTATGACTTGCAAAGATTGCTTTTTATATATTATGAAATTAATTAGACTTGCTTAATCTTGCATAGAAAAAAAAAAAATAGATAAATATCACTTACTTAGATCATATAATGTGGTATTAAACGTTGTAGAATTGACTGAAGTGTAATTGATTATATTAGAATTAACCGAAGTATGATTGGTTGTTGAAATAGAATTAGTAGAATTAGTAGAATTAGTAGAATCCATGGTAGTAAATATAGAATATGTTAATTAATATTTTTTGTGTAGGATAAATAAAGATATCAATAAAATCAAAAAATGAACGCAATTCTTTTAGCTTTTATTTAAAAATAAACCAACAAAAACTTGTATCATTATATTTTGTGTTTGTTTCTACTTTTAGTGATTAGAAAATTCGAATGGTTTGTAAACTTTATTGATAAATTACTAAATTCAATTTATTAAGTAACGTAAAACATGTATACAAAATAAATAAATTGCATAATTTATAATGTTAATCTTTATCAAATTAATAATATTTGTGTTAATATTTAATCAAAATTCGCAAATTCCTACCAAACATACCCCTAATTAATTTCAATGTAACAATAATACGTATATTAACATAATTTTAATAAATATGATTGAGAAAAATTTTCGTTAAACAATTTTTTTATCATGTTTGGAAAAAGAACTTCATCGATTTTTTAAAAAAAAAAAGATAGGAATGATGAATCAAATTGGGAAGATGACACTTTAATCGATCAGAATAAATATGCAAACTCTCATCCTCAGGGAGTTGTAACCGCATCTTTAATAAACAGATTAGATAATATGAAACTTGAGGAAGATCGTCTTAAACGAATTGAGGAGGATTTAAATGGTGCTGATTATAGATTAGATAGTAGGATTTCTGCTTTACGTGAAAAACGTGAAAGGGTTATAAACTCGACACTCCAAAAAGTAAAATTAACAAGCAATGTAGACCTTTGTTATGTTCTTGATTGTACCGCTTCTATGGATAGATATATTGAAGCTGCAAAAAATTGTATTTTAAGAGTGACAACTTACATGAAGCGTATTAATCCTAGTATTTCTATACATGTCGGTTTCTGTGGATATCGTGATCATTGTGATGGAAAGGACCGTATTCAATATTTAAACTTTACTGATTCATATGAAAAATTTAGTGAATATATAAAAAATAATGTGAAAGCCACAGGAGGTGGTGATGGTCCAGAAGATGTCTTAGGTGGACTCAATGCTGCAATAACTCAAATGTCTTGGTCCCGTGCCACTCGTGTCATTCTACATATTGGTGATGCTCCACCACACGGTCGTCAGTTTACTTCCATGTATGATAATTATCCAGAAGGTGACCCAAATGGTCTAACGGCAGAAAATGTTTTGAAAAAAATGCAATCTTCAAAGATTTTATACTTTTTCGGAAAAATAACTAATGACACTGAAAAAATGCTTAATGTATTTCGTGGTATAATTGGACAATTCTCTGAATTTGATCTTAAAACTTCGGGTAATAATCCTGAAGAATTACTTACAAAATTTTTTTATGCTACCTGCTCGGCCATCACTTCTTCTATTACTCTAAACAGTATTACTATTATGAAAGATTCTTCTAGCATATATTCTTTACAGAGAAAGAAACTTAAAATAAATCCACAAGAACCTAATTGGTCAACCCTTCCTGAACAAAATGGGAAACTTTTATCTTATAAATTTCCTAAAAAATTAAGTGAAGTTAAGGATAAAAAATTTTTCAAAAGTTCAAACCTTACAATCAATAACATGAACTTTAAAGTTGCTTCACAACCATTCTCTATTGGTGCAGAACGATACGCATATTTTGGTATTGATACTCAGAGGAGTTCAACAGAAAAATTGGTAATGAAAAAATATCATGATACTAACAAAAGAGATGACCCCCTTGAACGATATCTTGAATCGGCAGAAGTTTCTTCAATTGCTCATTTTCTTGCAACAGAATTCAATTCGGCAGCCAAACGAGTTGATATAAAAAAGAAGGTTAGATTTATTTATGTGAAAGTTTTGAGACAAAGTAAAACAGAACAATGTTATTCAGTAGAGGGTTATTTCCGTGACGCTGAATTTAAACGTTTCAATGTTAATAGTGGTGTAATTACAGAGTTTCATTCTACTCTTGAGGCGTTTGCACATTTCACACATAGTTATACTAAAGGATACTTGGTGGTTTGTGATTTACAAGGTATTGAACTCGAAAATGAATTTGTATTAACAGATCCTGCGATACATTGTGTCGATTCTTTAAGATTTGGAGGAACAAATCTCGGAGAGAAAGGAATTAATGAATGTTTTTTAAATAATCATACTTGTAATAATGTTTGTAAGAAGTTAAAGTTAAAAAGTTAGAAGTTTACTGTGCATATAGTTAGTGATACATTTTTGATTTCAACTTATTGCTGTAGTAAAGATTTTATATTGCTCTAACATCTTTTTTTAGTATAAAATAAAAATATTGGATCTTATATTTATAAAAAAAAAGGCCCCAATTGCAAAATTTTCATATAATGAATGATACAAGTATTTTCTATCAGAAATATGATGAATATATTTGCCATCTAATTATACATTTTGTAAAATATTATCGAATATTTTATATAATGAATGCAATTCGTTTCAGTCAACAACCTCTAACGAGTCAATATTGATGTCATTTGTCGACCAAGATAAACAAATTTATTAAGATTACTTTTTAAATTTTCAATTCATGTAATTTTCCCGTTAATTTAAAATATTTTTACTTTTTGGAAGAAAATCTTCAAATATCGCTTTCTTTGTTTCGTTAAAATTTTTTTTCCCCAAGAGATTTTTGAGAGCAATAAATTTTTAAAATTTTAATTAATTCTCGATAGGATTATTGTGTTCTAATGCCTTTTTCGTATCATCCATCAATTTTTTCTAAGAGTTTAGCTACTGTTTCTTATTTTAATTCTAATACGACTCTGGAATTTTGAATTTCATCATAAACATCATCGATTAAAAGAAATTTTTGACAAATCCGTAATGCTAAATACAAGAGTAATCGGCTCTAAATTAGCGATATTTGGATTAATATGATTTTTAACAAGAAACTGCTTTTTCGTTTTGTGGAAAATATTAATTTTATTCGTAATTTATCGATTTTTGCTTCGGTCATCTAACAGTACCTGTTTACCAATCTTTAACTACGTATCTACGTATTAAACATCTCTACCTGAATGTAAGTATAATTTATTCATCAATTAAATTATCAATTAAATATTACTTATCTGTTCTTTCACTTATGTGTTAAATTACCAGGTCGTAAGTATATAGTTTATTCAAAAAAACAAAGTACCATTTTATCGTCAATAGAAATCTTTATTAAATATTACTTCTTTATTCTTTCACTTACGTATTAAATTACCAGTTTGTAAGTACTGTATATAGTTTATTCAAAAAACAATGTACACATTTTATAATCAATAGAATTCTTTATTAAATATTATTTGTGTTAAATTACTAGGGAGTAAGCATAGTTTATTCAAAAAACAAAGCATACATTTTATTGTCAATAAAATTTTCTATTAAAATATTACTTCTTTGTTCTTTCACTATGTGTTAAATTACCAGGGAGTAAGTATATATTCAAAACACAAAGTACACATTTTATCGTCAATAAAATTTTCTACTCAAATTTACTTCTTTGTTCTTTCACTTACATGTTAAATTACCAGGGAGTAAGTATATTTTTTTATCTCAATAGAATTCTCTATTAAATATTATCTTTCAATTATGTGTAAATTACCAGGATGTAAGTATATAGTTTATTCAAAAAAACAAAGTATACATTTTATCGTCAATAGAATACTCCATCAAGTATTAATTACTTCTTTGTTCTTTCACTTACATGTTAAATTACAAGACGGTAATTATAGTTTATTTAAAAACAAAGTACACATTTTATCATCAATCGAATTCTCTATTAAATATTACTTCTTTATTCTTTCACTTACGTGTTAAATTACCAGGGAGTAAGTATATAGTTTATTTGAAAAACTATGTACACATTTTATTATCAATAGAATTCTCTATTAAATATTACTTTCACTTAGGTGTTAAATTGCCAGAAAGTAAGTATATAAGTTATTTATAAAATGTACACATTTTATTCTCAATCTAGTTCTTTATTAAATATTACTTCTTTGTTCTTTCATTTACGTGTTAAATTGTCAGTCTGTAAGTATATATTTATTCAAAAAACAAAGTACACATTTTATCATCAATATTACTAGTTCTTAATTAAATATTACTTCATTGTTCTTTCATTTACGTGTTAAATTGCCAGTCTGTAAGTATATATTTATTCAAAAAACTAAGTACACATTTTATCATCAACATTATTCTTTTATTAAATATTACTTTGTTCTTCACTTACGTGCTAAATTACCAGGGAGTAAGTATATAGTTTATTTGAAAACTATGTACACATTTTATTATCAATAGAATTCTTTATTAAATATTATCTTTTAATTATTTGTAAATTAACAGGATATAAGTATATAGTTTATTCAAAAAACAAAGCAAACAATTTTATCGTCAATAGAATACTCCATCAAGTATTAATTACTTCTTTGTTCTTTCACTTACATGTTAAATTACAACGGTAATTATAGTTTATTTAAAAACAAAGTACACATTTTATCGTCAATAAAATTCTCTATTAAATATTACTTCTTTGTTCTTTCACTTACATGTTAAATGACCAGGACGTAAGTATATTCAAAAAACAAAGTACACATTTTATCGTCAATAGAATTCTCTATTAAATATTACTTCTTTGTTCTTTCACCCCTATGTGTTAATTACCAGTCCGTAAGTATATAATTTATTCAAAAAACATAGTACACATTTTATTTTCAATAGAATTCTCTATTAAATATTTCTTCTTTGTTCTTTCACTTACGTGTTAAATTACCAGGGGGTAAGTATATTCAAAAAACAAAGTACACATTTTATCGTTAATAGAATTCTCTATTAAATATTACTTCTTTGTTCTTCAATTACGTGTTAAATTACCAGAGAGTAAGTATATAATTTATTTATAAAATGCACACATTTTATCATCAATAGAATTAAATATTACTTCTTTGTTCTTTCATTTGTGTGCTAAATTACCAGGGTGTAAGTATATAGTTTATTCAAACAAAGTACACATTTTTATCGTCAATATGAATTCTCTATTAAATATTACTTCTATGTTCTTTTATTTACATTTAAATTGCCAGTCTGTAAGTATATAGTTTATTCAAAAGAACAAAGTGCATATTTTATCATCAATAGAATTCTCTATTAAATATTACTTCTATGTTCTTTCACTTACGTGATAACTTACCAGGGCGTAAGTATATAGTTTATTCAAAAAACAAAGTACACATTTTATTGTCAATAGAATTCTCTATCGAATATTATGTCTCTACTCTTTCACTTACTTGTTAAATTACAAGATGGTAATTATAGATTATTCAAAAAAACAAAGTACACATTTTATCATCAATAGATTCTCTATTAAATATTACATCTTTACTCTTTCATTTATGTGTTAAATTACCAGGGAGTAAGTATATAGTTTATTCAAAAACAATGTACACATTTTATTGTTAATAGAATTCTCTATTAAATATTACTTCTTTGTTCTTTCACTTAAATGTTAAATTACAAGACGGTAATTATAGTTTATTCAAAAAACAAAGTACACATTTTATCATCAATAGAATTCTATTAAAATATTACTTTCATTTACGTGTTAAATTACCAGGGAGTAAGTATATAGTTTATTCAAAAAACAATGTACACATTTTATTATCAATAGAATTCTCTATTAAATATTACCACTCTGATGAATCTGCTGATAGGCTTTTCAACTTGCATCAAAAATCTGCTGAGTTAGGAAATGCTGATGGGCTATTTAATCTTGGTTATTGTTATCAACATGGAATTGGAGTCGAAACAAATAAAAGCAATGCATTCATTTATTATCAAAAATCTGCTGAATTAGGAAATGCTGATGGATTATTTAATCTCGGTCATTGTTATCAACATGGAATTGGAATTGCGTAAGATGAAAATAAAGCATTCAAATATTATCTTGAATTTGTTGAACTAGGAAACGATAAAGGGCGACATGAAATCAAAAATAATTATAATTTGTCATTAATTGCCTATGGTGAATTTAAGGATGTTGAAGAAATTGGAAAGGGTGGGTTCTCAACAATTTATAAAGCTCGATGGAAAAATCAACATAGATGGCAATATGTAGCTCTCAAGTTAATTGATAATCAAGAATATATACACGAGGTAATAATAAATATATTATGATTTTGATAATTATTATATTTACTAAAAAAATTTTATTAGATGAAGGCATTTTGCGATATTGGCTTGAAAAATGCATCATTTATAAAACTCTATGGATTGCCATTAAATCAAGACACTAAAGAATATGTTCTTGTATTGGAGTATGCTGATAATGGTTCTTTATACGATAATCTTAACATTATTACAAAAATGAGATGGGAGGAAAAAATTGAAATTTTAACTTCCATCATATCTAATCTTGAAGAAATTCATTCTAAAGGGTTTATTCATCGAGATCTTCATAGCGGCAATATCTTACATGATAAATTGCATAATGTATATATTGCTGATTTAGGACTAACAATATCAGCAAACAAAGAACAAGGTGAAATTTATGGTGTTATGCCATATGTTGCACCAGAAGTTTTACAGGGAAACCCGTTTACACAAGCATCAGATATCTATAGTTTTGGTGTCATCATGACAGAAATAACTGGAAAAAGACCATTTGACGGAGATCCATTTGATCTTAAACTTTCGTTAAGGATTTGCCGTGGAGAACTGCCGAAATGTGCGTTTGGGACGCCTGATCATTATATAAAATTAGCCGAGCGATGCATGGATTCCGATCCTCAAAAAAGACCTACCGCAAATGAAATTAGGAATGAAATTGAGGATTGGCTTAAAAAAATTGAAAGCCCAATTGAAACAGAAATCAAGAAACAATTCTTGGAATCTGACATGAATAAGCCAGAGCCAATCGAATAAAATTATCCAAAACATATGTATACTTCAAAGCTCATCAACGCGCGAGAGATTGCACAGAAATTAGTAAACCATTGATGAAATTCATGTTAATGTGTAAATTTATAAATTAACTTTGTTAAAAAATTATCGGTAATTGATTATACAAAAATGCATGTACAATAGTTTTATAAACTTTATCTTCAATTACAGTGTTAACGTTTTAAGATTCTGATTATTATTTTGCATTGGCCCTATAAGAAAAGTGGTACGGGTGGTGGTACGGGTTGATGTCGGGAATGCTCGAAATGGCACGGATCTTGTGGCACGTGCAGGAACGTTTTACGGAATGGCACGGTAAAAATGGCACGGACATTGCGGCAAAGGGTGGCACGTAATATCACGTCATATGAAATGGCTCGTTCAGATGACACTATGTGTACGTTACACACGTGTTGGCTCGTGATACGTGTTGGCTCGTTTCTTGGAGAGCGAAAGATCAGTAAAGGATTTTTTTTTAAAAACAGAGCGATATCTCATGATTTCACTAATGAAGCTTCCCTGTGTGTCTTAACAAAAAAAATTCCTTACAAAATTTTGCTTCATATGCAGTTAGCTTGTTCATCTTATGTTAATTACTTATGTAAATTTATGTTTTAATAGTTAATCCACATCGTTATAGCGGTGGCACGTGAATTTACGTTCATTACCCGTGCCAAATCCCGTGCCGATTCGACTAGTAAACTGCTGCAAAACCCGTGCCATTTACGGTCCAATTGGCACGGGGCACACGGTCCCTCACAGTCCACTAAATCCGAACCAACTCGGGCCATACCCGTACAAATCCGGACCTTGACCCGTGCCTATCCGATTCCATCCCGTGTCTATACGGTACATTTTTTTTTATAGGGTGGATTGTAGATCCTTTTTTAATAAAAATGTTTTTTTTTTAAGGTTCTACTAGTAATAATGAGAGGTATTATCATTATACTTAAGTATACTATAAATTTGAATAATATAAAAAAAAAATTGTATATGAAAAAATTTGAACTAAATTTTTTAGAAAAAAAAATATAAATATTTAAATTAAATATTTGAACTTATTTAATTATTAAATACTAAAATAGAAAAAAAAACTTTAATTTTTAATTTGTAAAAAATATATAACTTGTAATTTTAATATAATGCCATACAAATTTAATTACTTGGATTTTATAACACGAAATTTTCAAATTGACCCGGCTGACTGGCTTTTTTTTTTTTTTTTTTTTTTTTTTTTTTTTTTTTTTTTTTTTTTTTTTTAAAATTATAAAAAAATTTTTTTTAAATTCCACCCGGTTATTTAAAGCATATAAATAAATTTTTTAGAAGTTTTCAAATTTTGACCCCGGTCAGGTTATAAAACCAATTAATTATTGGTATATAAAAGCCTGGCGTCTGATTGCGTTTGCATATTTGTTGCAATTATGAGTTGTCTAGATATATCCACCTGGGTATTACACTAGTATACTTACCCGGATAGTGCTCGTACCCAGATAACTCTTTATCCGAAAGGTTGTAACCTTTAACAAAATTTAGTAACCGGTTTTATATCCTATTCAAATAAAAGGTTAACGGTTATATCCGGTTACCCGCGGGTAAACAGAGTAATACTTGACTCGGGTATAATCTCTAGCATACAAATTCTACTCTAACATCGGAGTTGGAATGTATGGGTTTCCCGATGTGGCTATTGATTTTAAGTAATAATTCCTAGAATTAGCCTTAAATCCGATGGATCCACATTCGGAAGGTAGATAGTCTCATGAAAGGATGTTATTTTCAGGTAGATCGTTAGATCATCCAATGACCTCCGCACCTGTTTATAACAACTTAAATTCCTAATACCAATTTTTATTAAAGTTACGAATTGATCGTAACAACGTTTGTAAAATAATAATTTTCTCATGGTAATAACACTAGGTATTCCACCATAAACCCTAATTTAAGAGCAATTAACGCTAAACATTATCCTATTTACATTTATATACTATTCATCAACATGAGTACCGACAAACTTATCGATGCTGATAGTAAAAAATTTCGAGAAAAAAAGTTTATTCTTTTGAGTTTGAAGGAAGAATGGGAAAAGACAGAAAAAAGTTTGGCAAGAAGAAAGAATTTAAGTTTAGTGCATGTTTCAATAGCTTCGCTTACAATAATAATTGGAACATTTTTATTATTAATGTTTGAATACAATGCCACTAATAAGATTTTGATAATTGTGACGTCAAGTGTTACAGCTAGTGGTGGGGTTCTAACCATCATAAAGGCCGTTGCAGATAAAGCTTCAACAAATAATGATGATGTTACAAAAATGATTCAAGCTTTAAAATTTGACGGAAAAGAGGATATACTTAAATTGGTAGAGATGGAAAAGAATGAGTTAAAAGAATTAAAAATGGAAAGGCATGAGAACTATATAAAATTTTTAAATCGTATTAATTTTCTTATCGGATTAGAAAATAAATTTGGAATATGGTTCGCCATTGTAATGTCTTTGTTTATTATTAATTTAGCGATTTTTTCAATTTTTAAGAACGCCAGCCCACAAAATATAAATAATCCTTTGCCAAGTTTTGATCGAATTTTGACTGTAGATATAATTGTAACTGGAGTACTATGGCTTATCAACATATTATTATCTAATTTAATAGAATTTTATGAACTTGTGGCAAATTTCCATTGGGGGGAATTTGACGACAAGAAGGGTTATATGGGAATAGGCTTGAAAGGATTTTTGTTTAGAATTTTTCTTGTAACAACTCATATACCATTATCTATTCTCTTGGCGCCTTTATCAATTTATTATTGGTTAATGAAAAGAATCTATGTATTAGAAAAAGAGAAAGTTTATGATGCATATTTTGGTGAATTTAAAACAAAAAATGATGATGTTACATTTTTTGGAACAGAAATGGATACTAAACTTATTCTAGTACTTGTTTGTATATTAAAATTTGGTTGGAAAAAAAAGTTTGACCGAGAAAATCCGAAAGAAAAAGATTGGCATAATATTTGTGATATTGGCAAATATTTACATGAAAATGACATAGGGAACGACAAAATAATAATATATCATAGGCTTGTTGTGATACTTGCTACAAGATTTTTAGTAATAATTGATGATAAAGACATTGATCTTATTGAAAAAAGTAATGTAGATAGTAAATTTAACTTCAAATTAGAATTAGATCCTATCAATTTCAATTTAAAATTATATCATGATAAAAATTCTGATGTAATTTCTTATGAAATTTCTGCTATTACTGTTGAGATTGTTGTTGACAATTATATTAAGACAGTCGTCAACAAAAAACTTGCTATAGCTATGATTATAGCTAAAAAAATTATTTCTGGAGAAGATATCGATGAGATAAAAGACATTGATGAGAAAAAAAACATCGATGAAAAAGAAGACATCGATGCATTGGATGAAGTAAATGATGCTATTGATGTTATCAATGCATTAAAACTTATACAAAATGTTGGCAAAAATGAAGCTAATAAACAAATTGAGATTAGTTCTGAATATGAAAAATATAAAACAGAAAATGATGATGAGGCAATGAAAATTGTAATGAAAATAATTGAAAAAAATTGTGCCTTTAAACAATATTTGACCAAACATAATAAGAAACTGATTAGCTTTAGAAAAATATACAGATATGATATGATAGCCGAAATTATTAATAAAGTGGTATTAAAGAGAGAAAGTAATATTAGATTTAAAATAGAAAACATCGAATTAACAAAAAGACATAAACAAGAAATTAAACGACTCTTATGTGGATTGGAACATCCAAGTATAGCACTTGATCTCGACTATAGCATTGATAACATTAAAAATGAGTCGAACAACAATAGTATTATTGATAGCACCAAAAATGAGCAGAACAACAATAGCATTTATCACATCAAAAACGAGCAGAATGTATAACTATGAATGATCCTTAGTCTTCATAAAATATAATTAAAATTTAATTTTTATTTAAATTTCCAATGAATTGATTTTTAAATCCTAGTTGATATTAATTTTTTATATTCATATTTAACTTCTTTTTTTTTTTAGATGTATTGTTTTATTTTGCAGGTCAATCCTCCCTTTTTTAAGAAAAAGAACATAACACATAAGACTAGCTTTGAATAGAATTATAAGTAAAGTTGATTAGACTTAGATTTTAACAATTTTTTTGTATAGCTCTTCACTTTGTTCGGACATTTCTAATTAACATTCAAATCCAATTCTAAATTTTATTTATATTGTAACAATTTTTTTTTTACAACTTTCGATCTCTCTCGCTTTGGACTCTTTTCAAACCTAGCATTACAGTTTTTACATTATAACGTAATTAATAATTTCTATAATTCTCAGGCTCTCTTCGCTTCAAATTCTTGAATGCATTACAAACTTGTGATACAGACAACTCTGGATATAACAAACCTCATTATAATGAACTCTGGATATAATGAACCAAAAATTTAAAATTTCTTAATAGTTCGATATAAAAAAAGCTATGGTTTCTTAAGAAAACATAGTAATTTTTTATAGCGAACTTTTTTTTTTGGTCAGACTCAAGGGTTCAATATAGAAAGAGTTGACTGTATATGCTTATACAGTAGTTGGGGACTTTTGCTAATTGTGCTAAATATTAAATTTGTTTGAGATTGTATTATGATATATATTTTCTGATCAAAAATTTTTTTCATTGCTTTTTATATTTTCATATTCGTAACAATTTTATATTTTTAAATTTTTACATATTATATTAGGGTGTCACACTAATTAATCAAATCTATATTAGCAACATTAGTAATATTACTATGATTAAATTTTTGTCAGCAAAATTAAAAATAATCATTTGAATGATTTTAAGTAATTTTACGTAAAGAGAAGTGTGAAATTCTAAGTTATTCACACAAATATTATATAAAGTTCGGATTTAGATAATCTGTTTATCTAAGATAATTATCTGTTGAAAGAAAACATTATCTGTTATCTATATCTGTTCATAATTCCATTATCCGGATAACTATCTAGATTATCTGTTAATTATTAGACATATATTTCGTACTAGGTAAACCTATAATATAAATTTTGTGTATCGCAGAATTGTGTCATACATTTTAACTATTAATTCAATACTTGCGAAATTATAGACGCGCTAGTTTTAATTCACGCAAGATAATCCGTATGGAGCAACCCAGGATTGCTCCAGATCATTCCATATATGGAGCAACCTGGTTTTAAGTAATAACTTTGCTCCGGTTATTATATATTTCTTGAGATCTCAACACACTCTATCTTTAAACTAGAGTATAACCTGGGTTGTTCCGGAATTTTGCTCCAATAACAACTTTAATGGTACATTGTATACCCGTGATAAATGTTAATACAAATTTATATATTCCATATTTAGTATGAAGCTTCATACCAGGAATGGAGTAATATTGAAGATTTCACGTAGTTTATAGATATACTGCAATTTAAATGGTTTTCGTACGCAAAATCTTGCATCTTATTAGATAAATGCATATGTCGAAACAAGAATGTGAATACATATAGAAACTTCGCATGTTACATCGTCACATCCGATGTAACACTTGCTCCTGTATTTAGTGTCGCATAAAATTGTTAGTCTAACTTTTACCTGATTCTGTAATTTATTTCTTATAGTCGTCGTTTAATTGCTGATGGTGATTGCCGTTACACCAATGTATATGTTATAATATTCTGAAGATCCATGTGCATCTTCAGGACGTTCTTCACGCTTCAATTTCAGCATTCCGACTGATTTTCCAAGTTCGTATTTGCTTAGTGTTCGGATCTAGATAATCTGTTTATCTAAAGATAATTATCTGTTGAAAGAAAACATTATCTGTTATCTATATCTGTTCAAAATTCCATTATCCGGATAACTATCTAGATTATCTGTTAATTATTAGACATATATTTCATACTAGGTAAATCTATAATATAAATTTTGTGTATCGCATAATTGTGTCATACAATTTAACTATTAAATCAATACGTGCGAAATTGTAGATGCGCTAGTTTTAATTTCACGCAAGATAATCCGTATGGAGCAACCCGGGATTGCTCCAGATCATTCCATATGTGAAGCAACCTGGGTTTTAAGTAATAATTTTGCTCCGGGTTATTATATTTCTTGAGATCTCAACACACTCTATCTTTAAACTAGAGTATAACCTGGGTTGTTTCGGACTTTGCTCCAATAACAACTTTAATGGTACATATTATACTCGTGATAAATGTTAATACAACTTTATATATTCCATATTTAAATAAATGTGTGAGTTTTAACGAAATACTTTATAAATGTATGAGTGAATAATAGCATTGTAGATCACGTGCTAATCGGCCATCTTTTATTGGTTAGAGTCCAAATTTGGAGTATGCTTAATTACATCATTTGTTTACATCATTTGTTTACACATATATAAGGCATCCTACATCCTACTTTACTAATTTAGGCCGTGATTTTTTTTAAGGTTACTATCTACATTGTATTAAATTCTATATTATTTTTTCTTTTTCTATGTATAAAGGGTGTGGCGCAGTGGGTACTAATGATCTACAATGCTATTATTCACTCATACATTTATAAATGTATTTTGTTAAAACTCACACATTTATTTAAATGCATTTCGTATCATAATAGCAATGTAGATCACGTGCTACTGTGGAGTAGATAATGCTTCATCTATTATTTTCTGAGATACATTGTTTTTCTGTAACAACAGTGTAACACCTCTCTGATAAAACTTTTGATACACCATGTTACTCGACCAATTCCCTAATGCCATAATTGTAGTCAAATCAGCACCACTGTTCTGAGCTAGAAAGGCTGAAATTACCTGTGTATCCCTGGCTGTTAAATCCTCCGAAGATTTAGTCAGACACGACTTTATCCATCGTGCAATTGAATCTGTCGAGGCCGGTCTATGGGGCATAGTCATAGTAAGAAATAACGATTTCTTTGTTTCGTGGGATGTATGCCATTCTGATGTCCGTTCCCTATATGTATTAAAGGCAGATAACATGCAAAAAGCTTCATCCTCTGGATAAGATCCAATAAACAAAGTTTTGTTTTGTTCCTTTGTTCCCCCATGTGCCCTGGAGATTTTTGCTTCCTTTGGATTCAGAATGTTCACTGAAACGCCATTTTGTAGCTGAAATATAGAGGTTAGGTCAATACGTTGCAAATCTGATGGTCGACTTCCCGACATTAAGGCTAGTAGTAATGCCGTCTTCTGGGCAAGGTTAAGTATTGTTATCTCCAAATTGGAGCCTAGTGATTGAATATAGTCCATTGTTGGTAACACATCTACTACGTCGGTAGGTTTTTGTTTGGGTGGCCGTAAGTTATAAATCCCTTTCATCACTCTAACGATAATGGGGTGTGCACCAATTGCTTTCCCTTCGACCGGTACGTGTACTTCACTAATCGCTAATCTATAACTTGCTATCGTATTATACTGCATATTTTGGTTGTATAAATCGTCTAAAAATTCAACGATTGTTTGCAAAGAGCACCTAATGGGATCATGACCGTCTGATGCACACCAATTGAACCACTTTCACATACATGCTGATACCGATTCTGAAGACTTTGGATCATATGACGAGATGTATAATTCTGCAGCCCTGTCCGAAAACCCTTTATCTTTGAGTTGTTTCCTGATACAAGTGCTGCGCAGATCCTCCATTTGTAGTTTCTGAGGGGTGTGGTCCCTTCGTGACGAATTGCTCTGTGCAGTAATAATATTGGAATATCGACCAGGTGATCCATTAGTGTCAGGAACCAGGGAGCTGAACGCCATAACGGGAAAATCAGTATCACTATGACTTTCTCTTGGCGAATTTTCGTAGTACTTTGGGTAGTAAAATCCATGGTGGATTTACAAATGCTTTCCACCCTTTCCACTATTGGGTAAATGCATCTGTTGCTAGTGCCTGCAGGTCGAATTTCCAACTGAAAAATCTCTTCGTTCGGGTGTTCTTGCCGGTTGCAAATAGATCGATGTTCCGGTACCCCCAAATCTGTTGTAGTATATTGAATGTCGGTCTCGACAAAGTCCATTCCAATTGTAGATTTATCGATCGTGATGCTGCATCTGCTAGCTCGTTCATCTTCCTGGGAAGATGTTGAGCCTGGATCACAATATTCCGTGCTATACATAGATGCCATATTTGTTCTGCTATCTGACTTATTATTGGCGATATTGTACCTCCCTGATGGTTGATGTACGCTACTGTGGTCATAGAGTCCGACTTTATGACGATTGTCTGGTTGTATAATTGCTTCCATTGTGTCAACACCTTCAAAATTGTCTTGATTTCGAGTAGATTTATGTGATCTTCTCTCTCTTTTCTGACCATCTTCCCGAGATTATTTGATTGTTCATTACAGCACCCAACCCCACGGCGATGCGTCTGTATGTATAATCGTACTTGGCAGTTCTACTACAACCTTCCTTCCCTTGTGATGCGTAAGTTGCTCTATCCATTGTAGTAGCTGTTGCTTGCTTTTGGATGACAGATGAACTACTGAATCCCATCCTTGTCGCTTCAGCTGTCTGTTTTTGTCGCGTAATAATGCGTGAGATAACAGTCGAGCGGGTAGAAACGCATTCGTGACTGCTATAAGCTTTCCTATTAATGATGCTAGTTTTCGTATATGAATGCTTGTCTTTTTGTACATTACCGAGCATTCGTGGATCAACTCCTTTACTTTGCGATTGGGTATTTGGAGCATCATTTCGTTCGAATTTATGGTAAACCCTAAGAACTCTATTAACCGAACTGGCTTTAGCCATGATTTTTCGATGTTTATATTGAATTCCATTTTGTACAATAGGCCTACGAGTTTCTCTTTGTCTGCTCTTGCTTGCTTGTGGGATTTTGCCATTATAAGAATATCGTCCAAGTATGCTACTAATCTTATGTTCATCTGTCTTGCCATCTCCATAACTGGTCGAAGAATCTTCGTGAACGTCCGTGGACTGGTTGAAAGCCCAAAGGGAAGACATGTAAAGCAGTATCGTTTCCCGTTGCATTCGAATATGAAAAACTTTTGGGCGTCTGGATGTAACGGTACGTGGTGAAATGCTTCTTTGATATCTATAGATACCATAAAGTCTTTTGTGCGGAATAAAGATTTTACCAAATCTAATCCTTCCATTTTAAATGTAAATGTTGAACGTAAGTATTTAACTTTCGCAAGTCTATTACAAGCCTGTGTGCTCCTGTTTTTTTGGGTACTAAAAAAATGTTTGAGATAAAACAAGGTTTGTGTAAAGGAAAATCCTTTATAACTCTCTGATCTATTAAGCGTGTGACCTCCTGCTGAATTTCTATACTTTGTTGCACTTTTTGAGAAGGAATATGGATCCGTAGTGGCGGTGTACGTTCCCAAACAGGGTAATATCCCTTTTTGATTATTGTTGTAGCCCAATAATGTGGAAGGTAACGCCGCCATGTATGAAGTGCTTCTTTCAACCTTCCTCCCACAGTATTTCCTGAGTTTAGTGTGACTGTTGTTGATTCGGGCAGTTCGTCTGTGAACCACTCCTGTACCCGTTTCCCTGTCTGAAGCCTGAAAAATTCCTGTACCGTGGGGTTTGAAATCTATTATATCTTGTACCCCGGGTACTACTATTATAATATGGTCTTGTGGGTTTACGTTCAAGGCTCTCTTGCCGCCTTCGCTGGTATAACGCATCATTAAAAAACTTTGTTTCTCTATTCCCTTTTTCCATAATTTCCTGTAATTCTCCTCCAAATACCGAATCTGTTTCCGGTGTTGGTTGATGCTGGGCATAAACGATTTAAGCGCTTCATCTCTACGTGCAACATTAAGTGTCGATAAAGCATCCAAGTTAAGTAACCTAGTAGATAGTAAGGCTTCTTCCAGATATTTCCATGAAGCCAAACTATTCTGATCCTCATCTAGAGGTTTGATTTCGTACACATGTTTAATCACCAAATCCAACAGACGTATAGATGATGAAAATTTGTATGCAAGTTTTGACAATACTTTGTCTGTGTTGTGTGCTTGTTTTGACATACGACTGACAATCTGCTTATCCATGGGAAGCAGGTTGAACTTAATGTTTTTGTTTTGTGGATATGATTGTAACAATGCTTGACGTTCCTGTTGCAACAGTGAATTTCCTTTATATATATTCGTGGTGAGTTCAGCCATAATACCCGTAGGTATCCAATAATTATGGGGGTCTTCATCGAACGACTCCTCCAAGTATCGTTATTAAAAGGTGCATGGGAACTCTCATCTGAGTCATACCTCTGACCTTCTTCGTTATTGATGTTTGTATTATTTGCATTATTTGTATTATTTGTATTACTTGTATCATTTATATCATTCGAGGTTCTTTGAATATTTTCGTTATTTCTATTATTTGTTCGTGGGAGATTTTCTGTGGTCATATTTTGCACAGAGGTGTTTTTCGTAGTGTGGACAGCTAACCAGAAAAAACAGCCTAAATTAGTAAAGTAGGATGTAGGATGCCTTATATATGTGTAAACAAATGATGTAATTAAGCATACTCCAAATTTGGATGCTAACCAATAAAAGATGGCTGATTAGCACGTGATCTACATTGCTATTATGATACGAAATGCATTTAGTATGAAAGCTTCATACCAGGAACAGAGTGATATTGAAAATTTCACGTAGTGTATAGTTATACTGCAATTTTAAATGGCGTTCGTGCGCAAAATCTTGCATCTTATTAGATAAATGCATATGGCCAGTGATGTCACTTGGCCATTTGGCCGGCCATTGGCCGCGGCCAATGGCCGAGGCCAAAAGGCCAAAAATATAAATTTTATTTTTGGCTGAAATGGCCAAATAAAGCTAGTAATCTGATTGGTCCAATATTAATACATGTTTATTACTAATTAATTATATAACTTTAAGCATTTAAAGATATAGCTAGAATGAAGTTTATTTATATGCTTTACATGCTTTTTAATTTCATGCTTTAATCAGGCCCAGATTTAGATATCTTTAATAAAATAAATCATTCAATATTTAAAATAAATAATAGATTAAGGGTTTTAGAATTAAAAAAAAAATAGCATATTTTGGAATAAATAAGAATTTAAAAAAATCTTATTTATGTATTAAAATTTTGAAATTGGAAATGAAATTGGAGTATTTAAAAACTTCTATTTGACGAAATAAGTAAAAGTTTTTATTGCGTAAATCAACTAACTATTTAATAATAACAAAATATATAGTAAATAATAAAACTTTGACAATTACATACTAAACCTTCACTCAAAAAATAATTACTATTAAACCTTTGCCCCAAATTATTTTTTTATATAACTAACTGAACCTTAGCTAGTGATGGGCCACGCGCGGGATCCCGCGCGCCAGATTTTTAATATAAGATTATTTGGCCTGCATTAGCATATCATCTGGCCCGCATTAACAAATTATCCGGCCTGCTTTAACATAAGTGGGCCAATGATTAATTAGTATTTGATGTACATAAAAATATTATGCACGCGTTAACTTTTTATTTTTTTCTCGTTCGCACATATATACGTACGTACAGAGATAATGTGCAAATTGTACGCTGAAACAAATTTTTTAAATTGTCATTATTAATAAAATGGGAATCTAGACTTTTAATCTTGCATAAATAATATCAAGAAAATTGTGTACCATATGGGTAAAATTATCCAATTTCAGTGATTATTTAATATGAGTGATAAGGTAAATAAAATTCGAGCCAATCATTTATGTGATATTAGATGATTATTGTGTATAAAAGTGACTATTTTAATAAGCCCGATTATGAATTTCTTATGAGTCGTTTATTGTACGTATATAACCTAGTTACCTATAAATTTTTGTACGTATGTACCTGATCACTTATAATTTTAGTACATTTATACCTGATTATGCGCCTGATTACTTATAAATTTTTATACGCTTATATGATTTGATCGCTTTGTTGCCATTATAATTTTTGAATATATCTTTATATAATAGTATTTAAAAACAAATTGAGAAAATTAAGGCAAATCTGAATTAATAAATTTAATAATTATAAGATTTAGATGTTTTAAATGTAGGCAAAATCTATAAAAGCATTTTTATTTTAATAAATGCAGTAAGATTTATAAGAAATGATTATTATTTTAATGAGAAATAACATTCCTAGCGGTGATTTATATATATATATTTATTTATCGTAAAAAAATCAGAACCTCTACTCGATCCCGCGAATCCCACGCGGGATCCGCGCGGGATTTTAAAAAAATCGGGATTTGCTCATCACTAACCTTAGCTAACTTACTTACTAAACCTTACTTATTAAACCTTCGCTTAAATCATTGTTTATACAACTCGCTGAACCTTTGCTTAAATTATTTATTAAATTTTCACTTAAGTAGTTTTTCTATATAACTTACTAAACCTTTGCTCAAATTATACTAAACCTTTGCTTACTATACCTTTGCACAAATTACCTTTGCTCAAATTACTTATTAAACCTTTGTTCCAATTATACTTTTATATAATTTTCTAAATCTTTGCTTAAATTACTTTTTTATATAGCTTATTAATTTTCAGTTAAATTATTTTAATATAACTTAATAAATTTTCGCTTAAATTATTTTTTATATAACTTATTAAACTTTCGCTTGGATTTTTTTTATATAGCTTAACAAGTATTACTTAAGTTATCATTTATATTACCGTAATATGCTTTCATACAGTATTTTTATACACTTTTCTTTTTTTATTACTATTTAGAGAAATTTGGCCATTTGGCCATCGGCCAATGGCCATATCGGCCAAATAATTTTATTTGGCCTGGCCAATTGACATTCAACTTTGGCCGTAAAATTTTGGCCATTTTTGGCCAAATTATTTTGTATTGGCCGTTGGCCAATTAAATTTTTGTTTGGCCGATTAAATTGCCATCACTGCATATGGCGAAGCAAGGATGTGAATATATATAGAAACTTCACATATTATATCTTCACATCCAATGTAACACTTGCTCCTGTATTTTGTGTCGCATAAAATTGTTAGTCTAACTTTTAAAATGCGATACCTGATTCTGTAATTTATTTTCTCATAGTCGTCATTTAATTCATTACATCAGTATTCTGAAGATCCGATTTTTTGATCACTTGACCTTACCTATAACAAGATAGAACACCGAAATTGGAAATGTTGATTTTCCAAGTTTGCATTTACTCTGCTAAATTTAGCAGCATCAATCATTATAGTACACTAATACATATTAAATATTCACTTTAAAAGTTTAAATTCATACACACTCTCATGCTTTCCAAGCAAGCAATTAAATATTTACAGTTCGTACATCATATGCATAAATATTCTCACAGCCTGTAATTTGAAAATAGCGACAATAAAAAAAGTATACAAAATTTTCTCATCACATAAACAAAATCATTGGTAAAAATGTACAGGACACTTGTGGCAAAGATAATTTTATAATAACAAAAAAAATATTATTATTATATAAATAAATAAATATATATACGGGATTCAAAATGGAGTCAATTTGGAAAGAAAATGTTCAATTATTATCGAAAATCACCTGGAATGAACCATATGGTTATAATATCATTGCCAAAATGGAATAGTAATTGAAATGGATGGACATACATTTATTGATGCATATATCAGATAATAACTATTAATAAATAAAGGTTTAACATTTGATCAATTTCACTATTTCACCATTTCACCATATACATTAATACAGATTATCTACAGATAATTATCTGAAATTAAAGTAATTATCCAGATAAATTATCTGTTGAACAAAATCATTATTCGTTATCTATTATCCAGATAATCCGGATAAAAAATCTAGCAGATCCGAACACTACATTTGCTCTACTAAATTTAGCAGCATCAATAACATAGTACACTAATACTAGGGTAGGAGGCATGGAATCCCCGGGCATGCCTTTGAGTCAAAGGGCATGCCCATATCATATGATCACAGAAAATAACAGTGCATTGATTGGCTAGTTAAATCTAATGTAATACTGTGCAAGAACAATCTTAAAGTTAAATACTGTATCTTGATGACATTATTTCCTAAACTAAGAAAATAAATGTATTTAATAAATTTTCAATTTAAATAAAGAATAAAGCTCTGATTTCATTTCTGGTTCCAATACTTATATGGTTACATATATTTATTGCTATATTATACTGTAAATATTTATTTCACACAATAATTTTGAATACTATATAAATTAAGCAAAACTTGTCATGTGATTTATTGTCACTGGAGCAATAGACCAAAATTTGCTAGGATGGCTCAATTTTTTTTGGACATATGTCCGATTGAAAATGGACATATGCCAAAAAAAATTGAAACCAATTGGACATAGTGATGTGCCATCCCTGAAAATTTGTGTGTGTCGGGTTCCGCTCATGTGATATTAAGCCAATCAGCATTTCAAACATATAAACAGATCAACACGGATCAGCCCGATATGGCGGGTGACTCCGTAAAAAATTATCTGAATGACTATTATGCTCCGGACTTTAACGTTTCACGTTTTTCTAGTATACTAGGGGCATGCCTGAGGCACGATAAGTGAGGCATGCCTTGGTTTGAGGCATGCCTCAAGGGGCATGCCCAAAAATTTTACTGTGCCTCCTACCCTAGTTAATACATATTAAATATTCACGAACACATTTCTTTAAAAGATTAAATTCATATACACACTTATGCTTTCCAAGCAAGCAATTAAACATTTACAGTTCGTACATCGTACGTATAAATATTCTCACAGCCTGTAATTTGACGATTAAAAAAAGTATACAATATTTTCTCATCACATGAACAAAATGATTGGTAAAAATGTACAGGACACTTTTGACTGACGATAATTTTATAAAAATAAAAAAAATATATAATTATTATATAAATAAATAAATATATATACGAGATTCAAAATGGAGTCAATTTGGAAAGAAGTGTTCAATTATTGTCGAAAATCACCTGGCATGAACCATATGAATGGAATGGTTATAATATCATTGCCAAAATGGAATCGTAATTGAAATGGTTTGGATGTTATTGATGAATTAAAAATGCATATATCAGATAATAACTATTAATAAATGAATATTTTAATATTTGATCAATTTCACCATTTCACCATTTCACCATATATATTAATACAGATTATCTATAGATAATTAACTGAAATTAAAGTAATTATCCGGATAAATTATCTGTTGAACAAAATCATTATCCGTTTATCTATATTATTCGGATAATCCGGATAAAAAATCTAGCAGATCCGAACACTATATAAAAGTAACTATTAGGAACCGCATAAACATTATGCAGACACGTGATTTTGATCCAATCATGGCACCGGATCATGTGTAATGTGAAGACGAAACAAAACAGCTGGCTTTTTCAAAAATCGTCTATAACGCAAAATTTGGCTTACAAAACCACCTTCTGCGTCTTAACAAAAAAAATTCCTTGCAAAATTTTGCTATATATAAGGCTCTTGTTAACGTCATCCGAACGCTCACCTTACCCTAATTTCGAAAATTTTTTAATCGAAAAATGCAATGACGCGCTGCGATTTATGAACTGTCACGGGCTAAACGTGATATTTTCTGACGATTATTAAAATTATACTGCGCCACATTTCATGTGACATCCGATCATTGCACAATCGATCATGCATTGTATGAGGATTAACACCATAGTGAAAATCACAATTAAAGAATTAGGGTAGCTGCGACACAGTTGCACTAAAACCAGGAACGTTATATAAGTACATCTTAAAATTTAAATTTTCTGAAACAGAATATATTATTTCATTAT
This sequence comes from Gigaspora rosea, assembly GCA_003550325.1. Classification (NCBI taxonomy): domain Eukaryota; kingdom Fungi; phylum Glomeromycota; class Glomeromycetes; order Diversisporales; family Gigasporaceae; genus Gigaspora; species Gigaspora rosea. Next base: position 532,893 of record QKWP01000061.1, read on the forward strand.
TTTGTTTTCTTTTTAATAATATAAGTACTATTTATACGCCAAATAGTCTCGATTAAGCTAAGTGATTTATTTGTTAAAAATAAAACTGTTACTGGATGTTTCACATCCAATAACAGCACAACTGGCTTTGAATTTAATACGCTCGCAATCTGAGCCCCTTTCGTGGTCCAGGTTAGCACATTAAATTCAAAGCCAGGTGTTTTTTTAATTGCCATGTAAAAACGATCCTTCGAATCTTTCGTTACCGAATAAACCCGTTATTTGTTGTTACGTATCCATTAACATAATTAATATTGTAATAAATTAATTTTCGATCCTCATTATTCTTGTGGCTAAATTATATTGTTGACTCTTTTGAAATAAAAATAAAACAATCGACCATAATAAATAAATGAATTTACATCTGCATTATTTCACTGACAAACGCATATTGAAAACTTAGTTCGTAGATAATTATTTAATTCAATATATTGTATCGACAATTTGTTTATAAATTGCACCAACTTTAAACCTAAACTTAACTCTAATGACAATGACTAGAATTAATTTGCCTGCAAAATTAGCTTTTTGGTGAAATAACTTTTGTGAAATGGACTTGTCTGTGAATAATCGATTGCAAAATAACAACACCTAAAATTAATTCTCTGTGAATTAAGTTTTAATTATTGGTAAGTTGATCGAAACCAAATGAACCTGATACCATTAAATAAATATTAAATAATAAACTAAATACATCTATAACTTAACTGGATCGGCCGAAACTACATTCGGCAAATTTTTATAGGTGTCCAGGAATTATGATAATAGCTGTATGTAAAGTAATGCATATAAATCTGCGGGCCGGGCCGGGTCGGGTATAGTTTAAATCAGGCCCGGCCCGGTTTATTTTACGGGTTTTTTTTTTCACGGGCCGGGCTCGGGTTTACAAATAATTTTCAGGCTGAGTTTCGGGTCTAAGCAAGCCCGGCCCGTCCCGCACCCTAAACAGAACCCATACACGGCTGATCCGTGTCGATCAAAACAAACAATTTTATTGGCTCTATGTCATGTGACCTAGACGACCCCTTAAATTGAGATTTTTGGTGTTACTGTCATTTATTTGCTCCCCAAACTTTTTCTCATCTCAAACAAAACTTTCCGCAAAATTTTTTTCAAACTATCAAACCAAATTTTCCTCTCAATTTTAAACCATGATTCATTTACCTGTAGAATTGTTCTATATGGTCTTTTTTTAATAAAGATCTATTTGCTTATGTCTTCTGACAAACAGTTATTGGCGTGACTTAATTATACCAAAACTCTGGATCGAACAAAATTACAACGTTGTTCTCCCATAAACATAATCCAACAAAAGAAGATTTAGAGATTGGATTTCTTGAAAACATAAATGACCCAAATATAATAGCAGCACAGGAAGTGCATATTAAGTATTCGCTAATTCGAATGCTCCTACGCACCGCAAAGAACATCAACCACATTTTTCTAGACGGCGATTTATTAAGGTTCTAAATAGCAAGATCACTTAGGTTGACTTATATTTCTCCAATAACGTCGATGACAACTTTAGAACTCAATCGATACTTACCGAAACAATTGATGCGAATCCATCGTTCAAATCAATAAAAATAATTGCTCGCAAACTTGATCTTAGACAGTTTGTAAAATTAATCAAAGCACTTGGTACTACTCAAAACATGGAAAATTTAGAGCTTTACGGTCATCAGCTTGGTGACAGATCAGGTGAGATGTTGTCAGAATATATTTTAAGTTCTACGACTATAGATGGGTTTCATGTGCACGCATGATTCTTTAATCGTGCGCATTAATGTGCTGTGCATTCACGCATTTATCCCATCTAAATTTTATTAGGAAAATTAAAGCATATATAATTTAGGCCAGGGAGCGTAATGCCGGGCGGAATTAAGGAATATGGATGCAAAGGTCTCGAAAACTTCCGAATAAAAGATGAGCAAGATTGGGGGAAAATTTGAGCACATATCCGATATTTTCTGAGAAAATAAATACACTTATACGCGCGAATGCGATAAAAAATTTTGTTTTTAACAAACGCAAAAACGTTGGCATGTACGGTTGCAACATCGTACAACCCCAGTGTAATAGATCAGTGTTAAATTTAAATGTATATTTTCTCAAAATTGAAAAAGAACTATAAGATATGTGCCTCGTATTAAAAAGGGTCCATTTTGACAATTTTTCAAAATTTTTTTTTTATTTGATTTTCGAATAAGCATATATTCAATAAAAAAAAAATGGTTGTTATTATTAATTATATAATAAAAAGGTCCACAAAATGAACTTAAAGTAAAGAAATTTTACTTGCTCCAGATAGAGGACGTGTTGCGTAATTAATTGTAAGCCACAATGCCGCAATTCATGAATTTGACGTCAACTATGCTTCGAAGACAATCAAATAACCAAAAATATGCGAAAAAATTGAGAAAATTCGATTATATTCAATAAATCGTATCACTTAATAAAATTTCAAATCATTATGCTATTCAAAAAATTCCCTATCAGAATGATAGATTTTCAAGTTAACTACATTAATAATCAGAGGATCTTTTTTGTTTGAAAAAATTACAATGAGCTAAAGTTTATAAATTTTAATCAATCACGATTCTAAATATTGACATTGTTGGTTCAATAAATAGACTATAAGCATTACTCAAGTTCGAAAAATGATTTTAATTTTGTCTGGACTAGAGATGTTAAATAGTTAGGATGGGAACTATATTAACTCAGTTCGGGACTTAAACTGGATCAAACTTAACTGATTTATCACGTCTGTTGACACGTCATAAATTATAATAACTTCATTTTCTAACCGGTTAAAAACTTATCAATAGTTGACATTTAAAAGATTTTCTTTGTAGCTATATATTAGCAACTACTCCCTTATACAAAAATATAAAGATTAACTGTAGAAAATATAATAAGTTAGAATAGGGTTGCAAATATGATAACAAATAACTACGTAAGCAAGTACAGTCAGTCCTCTCTAAATGCATAGCGAGTGGCCGATAACAACCTTGCATTTATAGTGGGACCAAGTCAAGCCATGCATTTAGAGAAGTAATGCATTTAAGAGAGATTGCATTTAGGTCTGACTGTATTTAACTTCAGCCAATCGAAATTCTTGTCGATAGACATAGCTAGTTAGTATTTAATTTAACTAACTATATATATAGTCTTTAATAACCGTTTACATAAATTTTAAAAACCGCTTTATCTTTATGCAACTAGTTAAAACTAGTTAAAACTAGTTTATGTAGTTAACTGTCAGTTTGTAACCGATATAGCTCGTCTTTAACATACCTAGTCCGGACACTTTTTTCTAATTTCTCTAGACTGAAGTTCTCAAACAACATTAATTTTCTGGGTACATACTGCAATACTAATTACATTAACAAGGAAAACAGATGTCCGGAGCTATTAAATAAGTGATAATCTTTTTTTTTATATGTACCCCAACAACCAATCATATTTGGTAATTAGCGGAAACATGAGCTTTAATACGATGCACAAAATGTAGGTCCTCCGGACTATATATATATTTTTTAGCTACATACTACAAGTTGATCATACAAATATCCAAAAAAACCATATTAAGAAACTTTAGGATATTACTGATCGATTACAAAATTTAGGATACTACATGATCAATAACAAAATTAATATTGAAACAAGCTTATTCGTTTACATGTTGTAATACAAGAATGTTCTCTATGATTACTTGTACAAAATTGAACCCGGTTATGAACTGGTGATTGGTGAATTAATATTACAGTATCATGGAAAATTCCGTCATCATCATTATTACTGATGCAAATGTCCAATAAATTCTAACAAATATTTTATTACCTGGTCAGTGGTTAGTGCTATTTAAATTGTGACGCAACGGTTCTAATTAAATTAATGACAATTCGTATCGATAAATTCTTGTCCTTTTTCTTAATAGATTTTTATGTGATTCCTATATTCGTTTTTTTAAACTATTTATTATAGTTTCTAAACACTCCTTTTATTTTTGTTAGTCATTCTATTTTGTTCTTTTGTAGATTTTGTAGATATTGTTGAACGATTATCTACTCGAGAAATTCGAACAACTATTCTTTTTTCCCTTACAACCTTTACCACAATTGAAAAATTTATATCTAAAATAAGAGCATTATGTCCTTTAAATCAATCAACCTAATTTTAATCATTTTTCTAATAGGAATTATAAATTATAGGAGTGGGATTAATGCCGAGAATTCAGTAAGTAATCCCACCAACATCCTTGGTACACCGCCAAGTATTGATAGCTCAAGCAGCGGTAAAGTTTGTGCAACACTTAATGCTTGCAATAAGGCGAAGATTATGTGTGGGTCTGCATTTGTTCTTCCTAACTTACACAGTCTAAATCATTATTCAGCTTCAAGTAAGAATCTAAACTATTTTTGTACTAATTAATTTTATTTTATTATTTTACAATTAATTCGAAAATATTTGTGTACTGTTTTAAACAGATAAGTGCCATTGTAGTATATTTTTTTATAAAAATCTAACTCAATGTTTAGCTTGCTATAAAAATGCGGGTTATAACTATGGCGTCGATGATCTTAGTAAATGGCAAAAGAATTGTTCTGCTTTAGGTTTCACATTCGCAGATTCGTAAGTTTATAATATTTCTTTCATTTAGTTTGATTCATACTAATTTGTCTTTTATCCTTCTTAGCACATCATATTCAGATAATTCATCAAGTGTTTTAATATACTCCATTATGTGTGCAGCAGCAATTATTATATTTATTATAGTATTTATCATATGGTACCTAAAGAAACGTCAGAACTGCAAAGTCAAAGGTAAATTTGTTTATTGTGTAACGTTTTCAAAATAGAATGTATTTTAAGAGAAGAATTTTTATAAATATGATATATAGATGGAAATATTTATAATGATCCGAAAGCTTATTCAGGAAAAAAAGAATATAAAATTGCCCAAAATCAAAACATTCAAATGCAAAAACATGCAAGTGAAACAAATTCAAATTGGAGTGAATTTTCGCAAAATACTCTTGTAAACAACTTGGGTCAGATTGATGAATACTTTACTAAAGAAGGCTCTAAATATGAGTCTCAAAGAATAGTTAATGGTAACGAAAAGTTTATTACTCAAGAATTTAATTAATGCCTTTGAACAAACAATAACTCAAAAATTTAATACCTTAGAACAATCAATAACCCAGGAACTTAATGCTCTAAAACAAACACCAACAAAAGAATTTAATACTTTTGAACAAGCAACAATCCATGAGCAAAATGCAACACGGGAATTTAGTGCCTTTGACCGACCAACAACTCAAGAAGTAAATGTTTCCAAAAATTCAATCACGTTAGAAATTGGAGATCAGTATAATCATTATTCAGCTGATTATAGTGACTATAACAGCTTTTATCATAGCAATGATATACAACATTAATATATTCAAGAAATATCTTATTTAATATAATATAATAATAATGTAGCATAAAAATCAAAAAATGATTTTTGATTTTATTTTTATTGTTATTGTTATTTTTAATTTTTTTATGATGTGTAAATGAGTTAGAAAGAACGATTTAATCATCTTATCAACCTATTAGTTAATTCATAATAAGAATTAATGTTTTAATACTGCGAAAAAAATTTTTTTACCAGTTTCGATTTTTTAAATGAGAATCTACTGTAGATCTAAAGAAAATTCTGTCAATATTATATTGATAAATGCAAACAAACGACATCTCTGGTTAGCGCCAGATTTCATTCGACAATAATAAGCCTATAAATTAACAGTTTGTCAGTCATTATCGTGATTAAGCAAGAAATTTTTGGAGAAAATTATTTCTTTGTAAAGCGGGAGGATCTAAATGTTTCTTTAAATCTATTTTAAAAATTTTTTTTATTTTTTTATCTTTCTATACACAGCTACAAAGGGCTTCTCAACAACAATGTTTACTGCTTTTCTGATTATTAAGACAAGCCAGCATAACTAAAAAAATCGGTATGCCAATTTTTCAACCAGGTCAGTTAATTAATCGTTCAGGATCACTTTACCAAATTTTTTAGGTGATTCTTTCTACGTATTTATAGTATAAATCTCAAAATCATAAAAAAAAAATATATACAGTATACCGCTTTTTTAATTTAACCACTTCATTGTTAAATTTTTTATTTAAAAAAATGAATATTGACTTGTGTTATACGTTAGAGAAGTCATATCTAACTCCATGATATATCTCCTGAAGTTGTAAGCATCGTAAAAAAAAAATATATAAAAAAAAAAAAAAAACAAAAGCAAATGCTGCGGATCTTCGAAAATATTCTGACAAAGCATAAACTTCCGTTTTTTGGATGAATATTCGGGGTTACTTATGGGATTTATATGAAGAATGTTTGAAATATTTTCCATTACTACGTGTTGGCATGTCATCTTCAAGATCACCTTCAATTACTCATAGATTCTCTTTGTTTACTAGATGGTTTATTCCATTTGCTGGTTCATTTGTCAAATATGATTCGGTCCAAGATAAAATAATGAATTTCAAAGGAATTTTTTAAATTAATTTACTACAAATTCTTACGTATTTTGTTGCCTAATGATTTCGTCACAAATAGACTCATCTTTTTTTTGGATACAATCATATATATATATTATCTCTTTTTTTAATAATAAATAGCCCAGATGTATTTATAAATGATAATCCGCTTGCCTATTCTTCTTTTGAGAATTCAAGATTAAAGTAACTGACTGCATAGCAAATAACTGTGAAATACAATCATTATTATCTATTCTACAATTGCTGATGTATTATATAATCATATTGCATGTTCATTCTTTACGTACGCAACTAGCAATCAATCTTGTTCTAAAGCACAAGATGTTAAAGATAATTCCTTTCGAAAGGCAATTCAAATACCAACATCAGTTATGGAAGAACATTCCTACCGTTTGTTAGATTTGTATAAAAATGATGGATCAAATAGACTTGATGCTTATTCATTACTATTATTTTGTTTTCGTAATTTGAGTAACTTGAATAGTTTATATGCTAATTTATCTATTATCATTTTTCTACAAGTTGAAAAAATAATCATTTCAAAAATTCATTCAGAAAACTTTTAATGACATAGTACTACATAACTTAGTTTCTATCTCAGAAATTGAATATAATCGGTTAAATGCCCTTTCATTTAACTCATTAGTTGTCACGGAAAATTTGCAAAGTTCTTTTTAAAAGAAGAATATAATCATAAGTTTGTCTTAAAATTAAGAAAAGGCTTTATAGAAAATATTTCTAAACATTAAGTATTTTTTTCAGCTTTGATTTACTTACAATGTCATATTCATTTGAGAGCGGCCATGAAACTGAATTTGAACATGCAAACATGTCATCTAATAGATACAAGATTTTGTACACAGTTGGTAGCTTGTAAACCGTGCACTACGTTCCTGGTAATCAATAAAAATGCACAATGAACAAACTTTTCAGACTGGAATATATTTGCTAATTTAACCCTGATTTACAGTAATTATTCATTGGCCTGAAACAGAAAATGCATCATCACAAACAAAAGAAAAATATGACTAACCTTCATAGGTAAATTCTACATCTTTTTAATAGCGATAGCTCTAAATTGAACATTAAGTTAAATTCTCCTTACCGTTACTTATTATCTTTGCATAATATTTTAGATATCTTTCTAAACTGACTAATAAACAAAATTTGTTTTATGAATGAAAAAGACTTGGAAAATTGTGTGTTATTTTGATTTTAATGTGGTAACCGATTAACAAGTGCTATGAATTTGAAGTTAAAAAAAGCCAAAAAAAAAAAAAAGGATTTTAAATTACTATATATCCGGATTTTACTGTGAGATAGTGTAACAAATCGAAAGTTGAAAAAATCGGCTAGTTAGTTGACAACTAATCGATTGAACTTTTTAAATATCAACTAATCGATTAATCGACTAATCGATTAGTTGCAACTCGATTAAAGAATTACATAACCTATGGATCCCCCCCCCGCAACCTTGTTGCCTGCCAACATACTTCAGCTACTAACCCGTCAAGGACAAAAAGGTGGCTGCTTCCAAGCCCACTTGGTGCCGCTCGAAAGGCCGCTCGGTAAGCATCGCGAGCACCATCCGCAGTTTTGTAAATTTTGCAAATTTTTAGCGAGTTCTGATTTCTTAAAATCACTCCGATATGATAATATCGCGATATCGGTGTAACTTTTGGGAAATTAGAAATCACTAGTAATCTAGTAATCACAACAATCGAGCAAAGTTTACAAAATTATGCAAAACCGCAAAAAGGTATGACCCTTGATTTCGTGATGTTAGCGGAAAAAGTTTTGAGATTTTAATTCCCTATTGATCAATCAATAAGTGTCTGTATCTTTAAAATTCCAAAAATTGAAAAATTTACTAGAATCGGTTGATTTCTTATAACATCATGACAGGGACGATGATTTTCTGCATTTCACGGAATGCCGCAGAATCGGAATCAGTGGATAAACACGGAATGCGTCAAAAAATAGCGGAATGTAGGGATTTAGGGAAGTGCCGTTTATTACGTAATTTATTTTTATTAGGAGGTCATACCCCCTCCCCCCCTGTGATCTAATTAGCAGCCAATAATAATTTTGATATATAATAATATATAGACGTGATCAGTGTTTAAAATTCAAATTTGATTTTATGTTCTCAAAAAGAACATTTTTAATTTCTTAATGTTCTTAGTAAAATTTTAATGTTCTTTATATAGGAAAATTAAACTTTTTTTAATATTAAAAGAATTTATTGAATGTTCTCAAATAGAGAACATATTTTAATAATTTATGTTCCCAAAAATTGTATAATGTTCACTGAGAACACTGAGAACATTGAATTTTAAACACTGGACGTGATAGACTGCTAAACCCCCTACCCCCCTCGAAATTACGTAATAAACGGCACTTCCCTTAGGTAAACAAAGTGTAAACAAGGCCCGATGTAGAAAATAAGCGAACCTAAAAGACGAGCGTAGTCGAGCCGAAATAACCCGAAAAATAAACAATAATGGATGCAGAATAATTGAGTTTTTTATTATAACAAACGCGGCGGAATTCATAAATTTTAATGCACGGATTAATACAGAATTCATAAATTTAGAGCACGGAATTACGCAGAAATTTATTTTATCACGGACGGAATTGACTATTTATCACCGCAGAAAATCATCGTCCCTGCATCATGATCTGCAGAGATTAACGCTAGTGATCCTGGCCGAAATTAAAAAATCGGCTAAGCCGATTTTTCGACCCGTTTTTTCTAAAATCGGCTAGCCGGCTTTATAAGTAAAAAAAAAATTGTGAAATGAACGGGACCGCTTAGTAAATCCATGTTAAACGATGTTTATAATACCAAAATACGTACATGCATATTGTTAAGAACATTTATAATTTCGTGTAAATTTTAAATGATCTATATTTTTTTCTTACTGACGCTTTTTTCATCGTTGGTTCGTCGTTGGTGTTCGCTAGCTCCTTTCGTCGCTGGTGTTAGTGTCGATGACATTCGTGGTGTAAATCAATTGGCCGTGTAACTTATTTATACACTTTTGAGTACTTTTTAAGAACTTAACGTTTTATTAATAAAAAATCACTGTCTTAGCTTTAACGAACATTAATATTCACTATAAAAGAATCCACCTCCTGACTTACTTTAATTAGGAGACCATCGTCTATTGAACCACGTGAAATTATACTGGAGTGTGAAGGTAACTGGAAGTTTTTTCGTCTAAAATTGCTCTATTACGTTAGATTCAAATAATTTTTAGCGCTAACTGTTTAACTTGAATAGATCCATAGTGTTAGGTTCAGCTTTAGTATTATTGTTAGATTCAGCTTTAACATTAGTATTAGGTTTATCTTTAGCGTTAGTGTTAGGATTAGCATTAATGCTAGTGTTAGTATTAAATTTAGGAGAGATTTAGATATAATATATCAAAGCTTACGTTGATGTTTATAATACACGGGATGGATTAGTAGAAATAAAGAAATTGACGTATATTTAGGGAATAGATAGATACGCGTAAAATGGAGTAAACATGATATTTATTAGTGATTAGTGCCATTAGTCGAAATTGGTTTAAGTTTGTCAAAATATTTCGACTTATCGACATTTAACATGTCAAAATTCTAAATTAATGTCACAATTCTAAATTGATGTCAAAATTCTAAATGTCGAAATGTCTAAAAATATTATTTAAAATTATATCATATTAAAATAATTTAGAATCTTTTAAATGGATTCTAAATCTAAGAAATTTTAAATCGAAGTAGACAGAAAATGTTGATTTAACTTAAAAGTTGATCCTAAACTATTAATATGGCTGACAGATATTCTACTACTAAAGAGCTTGGACCTATTCAAGTTAAACCGTTAGCACTAAAAATTTATTTAAATCTAACGTAATATAGCAGTTTTAGACGAAAAAACTTCCAGCTACCTTCACACTCCAGTATAATTTCACACGGTCCAATAGACAGTGGCGTATTTTGTCTTCTAAAAAAAGTAAGTCAGGAGGTAGATTCTTTTTCACAGTGAATATTAATGTTCGTTAAAATCTGACTTTTACGGTGATTTTTTATTAATAAAACGTGTATAACTAAGTTACCCGGGCAATTGATTTACACCAGCCAATCAGACGAAAGTCATCCTATGAGGCGACACCATGAAAGGAGCAGCATTAGCGAATGCCAACGATGAACCAACGGTGAAAAGTTAAGTTGTAAAAGGCAAAAAAATATAGATTATTGGCCATTGATTAAATGTTCTTATAGTATAGCAACATGCATGTACGTATTTTGGTATTGCAAACCTCATTTAACTTAAGATATCTTCTAATCGGGTTTTGATCAAATTGATTTATTTAAAATTTTTTTGGCTAAGCCGACTAAGCCGATAAATTTTCATCGGCTTGGTCGGTCGAAAATTTTTGATCGACCAGGATCACTATTTATTAGAACGTTGAAATCAGCTAAAATTTTTTGTAGTTATGAAAAGGCGTTGTTAATTGATATAAGTGGCATAACCTGTCACAGATTACGGGCGTGTCTAAAAGTCAGAATCTGAGGTGTGGTGTGTCAGATTGTATCCAACGCAAGGCCTGTCTAAATTAAATTAATTTCTGATATGAACGAATAAAAGTCATTCATTTATATCTTATCTAATATTTAGCGTTAGTAATTAATATATCGTTTATATAGCAATTTTTGATTGGCCAGTTGTCGCGTAATCTTACTGTGACCAATCATGAAGTGATATTCAATTTACCAATAACAAGTTACAGTATTGTCACGAAATAACGCGTACGCGTACGCGCCGGGGCATTATTTTGAAAAAATATACACATTTTTTTAAGTAAACAAAAAAATGCTTCTGAAGTAGGGTATTAAGTAAACCTTCTTCCGAAGCACTTTTTAAATCTTATTATAGGGTGCGCGTTATTTAGGGACGCGCCGAGGCATTATTTTGAAATATATAATTTTAGGATCCAATTTTCTAAATAACGCCAGGCATGGTATTTCACGACAATATATAGAGTGCGATGTCTAATTAAGTCCTTAAAAAAAAATTAACATAATAATGCACAATCTAAAATCCAATGTACTGTATTTTATTTATTTTTTTAACATCACAGTTTTTTTGATCTTTTTAAAAGTCAAAGATAAACTGAAAGTCTTATTTATTTATAATATAAAAAATTTAAATCTATAAATGTTTTGTATATAAGTAAAGAACTTTGATCTACAAAAAAACTAAAGCATATCAAATCTAGATTTCTTTTTCTTTGAAGTTGATCCTCTTTGAGATCCAGGAGGTGCTGGAGGTAACCTGTTAGCCTCCGGATTGGTTAATTGGTTTTGTATTTGTTGTTCTCGTGAAGATACCATTTGTTTATGATACTATATAAAAGAATTTAATATTATTAAATAAATAATTAAAAAAAGAAAATGAAGATCTATAATGAATAATAAATAATTACCTCAATCTGATCCATAACAAACTTATATGCTTCAAATGCTTGATTAACACACAAGCTATCTGGGAATGACTCATCCAAATCTTCTAATTCAGAAATTGCAGGCGGCCAAAAATGCAGTGATGGTTCACAAATATAAAGATAAAGAGGGTCGGTCACTTTTTGTTTTTCGGTTTGTAAAAACCTATAAATAAATCTTTTTAGTGCTGTGGCAAAAACTTCAGCGGAGAATTTCACAATTTTTCCATTAACAATTGTTGCTGGTTGTTTAGTTTCAAAATCTATGAGATTTTCTATTTCTTCTCGTTGTTTAAGCGTAAGTTCTTCTTTGTATATTTCATGAATATAATCAATTGTTAAATTTGCTACTTGTCCTTCTATTAATTCATATAAGGAAACTATATGCTTGAGTTTCAGAGGTTTGTTTAGCAAGTTACGAAATTCATGATTTTCGATAAGTCCAGAAAGTGTCGACCATTGGTTTACATAATCTTTTATAAAACTTTCACCATTGCCACCAGGTGTCCGTTTAATAAAGCAAAGCAAAATTTCCAAGGATGAAAGAATTTCTGATGGATTATCTAATGATGTATCCATACTGCTTGATTGGAAAGCATATGGCAAGTTTGCCGAAGACCCCATCAATTCTGCTTGTTCAGGTGGAATTTGTTCTTGAGGAATTAAACCTCTAATATCTCCAATAATACGTGTTGATACTTGAATTAATTCCAAATGGTATGAAAAGGGTGGCAGGTATAATGAAGTTTCGCCTACTGTATCAATATAAACCTTTTCAAATACAAGTTGCCGTGCAAGCTCAATTTCTATTTTTTGCAAATCATAAATTACATCAAGACCACGTCCAATTCCTAAATTCCTTTGACTAAACATGTGAATTCCACTAAGCTCTTCTTGATCATATATAATAACGTTATCAATACGGGCTTGATTAAGTGTTAATGAGCGAATGGAATATTGGCTAGGTGCAGTAGAAGAGATTCCTTCTTCTGCATCATATGAAGTTTGTTCTAAAAATTTAAGTGATCTACAAGAACCAGGAGGAATAGTCATAACATCCCGTAAGAAATTGTTTTGCAAGCCAATTAAATATTCTAAAATTGCACAAATGTAAACACTAAGATCTTTAGCTTCTACTAATCCCATAATAATAGGCATATTACGATTTATCGTTGGCTTATCATTTAGTTCATGACATTGGTATCTATCAACTTTGTCGATTACAAGATTCCAAGAATCTTCAAATTTTTGAAACATTTTATATAATTCAACTCTGTCCGCCTCCTTATTAATAAATTCATCAAAGGTCATCTTTTCAGCATCTTTTCTGCTAATTCGATAGGAAAGGCGCGAAGACAATATTTGTACGAATTGTACAATTGGATAGAGATTCTTAACAATCTCTAATCGTTCAAAATATTTAAAGAATATAGCCAGAAATGGATATTTGATTTGATATTGTGCCAGATCTCCGTTATAATAAGCACGGAAACTATTAAAATCGACAATGTCAATTTTACGCCAAAGCCGTGGTAATTTTGAAAGTCGATATTCATCGTCTATTGCTCTTGTTTGATCTATTTCAGATTCAATAATGTTTGCATTATTGCCCTGACTTGCAGCTGCAGCTACTAATGCTGTGCGAAAGTTTGTTACAGTTTCAGTTACACTTCTAATTAATGGAGAAACATAATTTCGAGTAAACTGTGTTTCCCATTCATCACGTTCAGCTGATGTCCTTAATGCTGACGCAGGTAGAGGTGCTTGTGCCATTGTTGTAAGTAATGAATGGAATAATAATGCCAAGTTTTCATCTGAACAATTTAGAATTTGTCTAAGAACAGTCCAATCAGTAATTATATGGTTCAAGCAATATGCCTCTACATTAGCTGCTGTTTGATTATGCATGCGTAAAAAGTTTAGTGTTGCTGGAGAGTGAGATAATCCAATTAGAGAATGAACAATTAAATGTAAAATTCTATAGGAAGAGGGTGGCATAGATCGAACCGAATGATCGACCGAATTGTTAGGTTGCTCTCCAATATACCCAGTTTGATCTTTTGATTTTATAGGCCCAGTTATCGGTGCAGTATCTAATCTTCGATTACCAGCTGCTGATGTATGATTTGCACCACCGATTGTATTATTTTTGCATCCCGGACATCTTATAGCTTCCATAGCTTGACCACAGTTGGCGATTACATACATATATCCACATTGACATGAGTATCTAGAAAATAAAATTTTAGTATTAATTCCTAAATTATATTAACTTTAATGCTAAATATCTTACCGTGTAATCTGTCCTCCACCTCCAGCAATTACAGCACTTAGAATTAATGATTCAATATCAGAAACGGTTGTCAAAATGAATGAATTTTGACATGTTTCTATTTTATGGAAATATGTTGCAAGTGGGGTGGATTCTGGTGGAATCGAAGCATGCAATGCTGCAATATGAGCTATAACTGATTTTAAGAATAAATTAACATTATCTATGTTATTGTCTAAGTGAAGGAGTGATTGTCTATTTGAAAGAATTCTTTCTATAGTTTGTTTATATCCAGTTGATAAATTGTTCATTGTACTAACAATCTTCAAGAAGTCTGCAGCTTGATTTTCTGATGGGCCCCATTCACGAGATGCTCTAACTATATGTAACCGGGATATGATAAGTCCAATCAATGCAATTCTTGCACGAAATGCATTAATATTTTGCAGTTGTTGTAGAAAAGCTTGAAAAGGAGCTTTGTTACCAATGCTGTATAATTCTTTAAATGCATTCTCAGCTTGGCGATATTCCGGTATTTGCCAATATGGATTAAATGGAAGACGAGAGTCTTTATTATCATTCCATTTAAAAGTGGATAACCAGGGAAATCTATTTGTATGTGCCGCACAAAATCGTTTCAAGTCATCAATTGAAAGACCTTTGTGACGTAATTCACGGAGAAAATAAACTTTCAGAGAATGAATTAAGGGATTATCCACACTCAAAAAATTATTGATTTCTTCAATAAGTAAATCACCATCAAATTCACCAACATCCATTATGCCAATGAATGAAATTGGTTGTGTATAGTCGTCTTGAAGTGTTTGGTACCACATGCAATAAACAAATTCTTTAAGGAAAGCGATTGCTGATATGCGTTTTAAAGGTTCAAAAGTTTTTTCTAATAAAGTTTGAACTGCATGCCTAAAGTATCGTGCCACCTCTGGAATATTCATGTCAACAAAAAGCTCTTTTTGAATAATATCACAACATAGAGTAGCCATTGAGGAGTCCAAATTATTGTTTTTTAAAGCAGAATTAATTACTTTTAATCGGGGTGAAGCTTGTAAGATCTCCTTTGAATCTTGCAAGATCCGTAGAAATGGTTCATTAATTGCATCTTCTTCTTTCCAAAATATCTTGCCAATTATCGATCCCATAAGCGGAAAAGGATCTTTTTGTGAAAAGATGTTGTTATAAATATGTTGCCTAACCACTGAATCCAATGGGATGGTGTCAAGACATCTCATTATAAATGACCTTTGCAAAGACAGGTTTTGCTCATTTTTTTCAAGCTTGGATAGAATGCCTAATACATGGTCAACAAATTTTTTAGATAAAACATTTTGTTCATCAGAATCTAACCCCAATTTTATAATTTCCTTAATATTTGGTAGTGGTATTAATTTTGAAGATACAATATCGTTGCAAATACGTAACAATTGGTATGATCTTAATTTATTTGTTTTTAAAATCTTTGCACTAAACGATAGAACCTTGACAACTTCGTGTTGCCATTGATCTAATTGAGGTTCACTGCCTTTTTTTGCAAATTTATCTAACATCATTTTTATAACTTTATCAACAAGAAATTCCTCAAATGAAACATCTGGCCCTTCACGCATAAATTCATTTATAACCGATGGACACATTTGAGCTAATTGTAAGTCTGCCGATATAACATTGGAATGTTTCCACCAATATATATGAAGAAGAACTGGATCGAATGCTTTATCTTTTCCAATATATAGTTGTACTAATTTGGCAAGTAATTCAGAATCTTTCTTATCAGCATCATTTGCAACCATAACCGTGACAAAATCATCAAAAAACCATTCAGAAAAGTCTCTAAAAACTTGATCATTGATAGCCGGAAGTGATGTTTTGACATTCTCACTAAATCCTTGAACGGCATTTTCAAAAGCATCATGGGAAAGTTCATCATCATCACAATTGTCTGGATTTTCCTTAAGTTTTTCAAGTTCATCTCCCCATGCGGTCTTAAAATCATTAATTTTTTTCATAAAATAATATGAAAATGGAAATTTTAAATCATAAAAGAGCTCTGGCATAACATAATGATCAGGTTTGGGTTCAGGCAAATCATTAATATTCAAAATTTTTGGATCAAAGAAAATTGTTTTTAAAAATGGAATCAAGTCCTGATTTTTTCTGGTTTGATTAATTGATATGAAACTTTTGGTAACTGACAATTTCTCAAGAACGAATAATATTTTGGCGATTGGATGCCTGACTAGTAATCGGAGGTATGCCAATAATGCGGCAGAAAAAGATGTATAAGGATATAATAATTTTTTGTCAGATGCAACTTTATATTGCCAATCGTCTGTGGAGTTTTCCTCTATCCATTCTAATGCACGTGTTTTTAAACATTCAATAAGAAGAGGACACTTCATTATATCTGTTTTCAATGTTCTATAAAAATAATAATATTATTATTATGTAATAAATTTATGACCTTACGAAAAATAAACTTACTTTATATGATCGACTGATTTAGAAGTAGATGGATACTTTATACATAATAGACACCATAGCAATTCATGTTTTAAAATATCCTCAAATTTGTATTCATTCTTAATAATATCAGCTAAAGAACCATTTAAGATAGTTGACAAATTCTTCTCTTGTGGCGTTAAAGTCTCAATTGTAACTTGCTTCCATCCACACATAAAATTAAACGAAGACATATAATTTTGTTCTCGTTGAATATGAAGAATAATACAGACATATTTAATATAATCTGGATTTTTTCTCGAAAATTCATTCTGAAATTGCTCAATGATGAACTTTGCTAATTTAATACATCCAGCATTTACAGTAGTAACATCGCATTGAAGAATTAACATTTGATCCTCTGATTCTTCCCAAAACCGTTTTAATCTGTTTTGAAGTTGAGCTTCCGTCTTAAATGTTGATAATTTATCAACTTGGCATGTGAAAAGATCTCTTAAACATTCAGAAATATCTGTATTAATATTAGAAAATGTGTTGATGATAAATCTCGTTATTGTAGTGTTTGTGAATAAAAGTTGTCCAAAAAATGAACTAAGACTATCGTGATTTTGCAATGGAATGTGTTCGTCAGTTAAATGGCGGAAATAAACATTACACCATTGATCAATTTCACCAGGATCCACGTTCGATCTTGAAGCTCTAATAATTCCATCTGAAGATGCAATGTCAATCAAAGCTGCTTTACATCGTTTAATTATTGCTTCTTCATTATCCTCAGGAAACTTTGTCATAACATCAATTACTAAACTTTGTAAAGTTTCATTTTCATCAAAACCAATAAAAAGATCTTTTCGTGCAAAAGAAGTTCGCAACGCATTGGTTTTATTTGTTTCTTTCATAGAAACCATCTGCTGCGTCCAAATGCTTAGGATCTTAACTATCTTTTGATGATTATCAGTAAGGGTGTCATCAATCGTCAACCTTTGTTTTTCAAATCTATTTAATAATGGTGGATCAGCCGTTACTAATTTTTTTTCATCAAGGACCAAAATGCATCTAAAGTTCTTATGGACGTGTCTTTGTAATATAAATAAAATGTTAAATATTTTTATTAGTTTTTAACGAAATATATATATCGCATAGTAACTTACAACATAGGATTTGAGTATGCTCCAAGTGCGACACGAGTGTAATATTTAGGATCGTTTTTAGTTCCAAATACAATATAATTTTGGTTCCACAAATCATAAAGAGCGCCTTTATTGATGAAATTATAACATGTTCATAAAAATTGATAAAATAATTGAATATATAATTTAAACAAGCAATAAACGTAGATAAAGTAAATACCGTAAATGATCTCTAAATCTGTCAAGATAAGCGGTCTTCCAGCTTCAACACACATCTAAAAATGAAACAATTTATATTTAAAAACATAAATAATTCAGGTACGCAAAATAAATCAATTTACCATAATTCTGCTTAAAACGCTATAAGAATAATCTTGTTGGTCATCTTGAAATTGCGATCCTAAAATAACCACGGGATCTAATCCTTTCTCTATTAACTGATATGTCAAAATAGTTACTATTGAATCATTTTTTCCAATAACCATAAGATGTCTTGCACTCTCATCATCCAAATTAGCTTTAATCAATGTTAAAGTTGGAATTGGATTATATGTCCAATTCTGATAATCATTAAATGTTTTTAACACAGTATCGAAATATTCTCCACAAGGATTCTCATTTCGATCAGTACCACCAAAATTTCTTTCTAATGCCATTTGAACATTTTCAGGTGTTAGATCAAGCTTCGACAAACTTTTTACCAATCCATAATAATCTCGAAGACCATGGAAATTAGAATGCGATTGGCCACATCCTTCGTACTCTGAATAAGCCTCTGCAAGTGGTCTAAGTGAGGCACGCGTTATAGAGTTATGTAATTTAGAATCAAGTAAGCGAACCGCTGTATCGACAAGATCGTCTATACCAAATTTGGGTCTAATAATTTAAGTCAAAATAATTTAGTTACTTTAAATATAAATTATATAATAATGAATAGTGTTCCAAATCGGACCAAAAAATGCAATCGATTAATCACATAAAATTTTTTTTAACCAATCGATTAAAAATCGATTGTACCAACTAAACGATTAATCGATTAATTGGTATAATCGATTATTCGATTAATCGAATAATCAATTAATCGATTACTCATATATAGTAAAATGATACTAGTCATGTGTAAAATCATGATTATAAGACTAAAGTATCGGTGAGCAAATTATGATCAAGAATGTCATCGCAATTCAAATCATGATAGTACTAAATCAACTTTAACCACATATAGTATTGTGTATCGATTTGTAATAAAATTCTTAAATTAACTAGTTTATACGGATTTTGACAACTAGTTAGTTAATCGACTAGTCGATTAGTTAGTCAATCGATTGATCGATTAATCAATTAATCGGATTAATCGATTGATCGATTAATCGATTAATTAGATTAATCGCATATTTAAAAGTCAATCGATTAATCGTCGATTAATCGATTAATCCGATTAATCGATTTTCGATTTGGAACACTAATAATGGAAACATAGCTAAAAATAAAAAATATATATAATAAGCAAACCTTTGAACTAATAAAGCTCTGCTGCTTTTACTATTATCTAATCTCCAATTGCTAATACCCACGACGGAAACTGATGGTCCATCAGATGGATAATTTGGTTCAAGTAATGCATGAAGTACTTTAAGTGGATTATGTGGACTAGTTTCAGCCAATCCAACTGCATAACAATAAATTATTGGACATTAGATATTGATATAAAAAAATCAAATCAAATCAAAAAAAAAAAAATTTAACCTACCTTCATCAAGAACAACAACACTGATTACGGAAAATTCTTTTGAACTAGTTTCTTGATATTTATTAGCTTTTTCAAAAACTTTAAGAATACCGTCCGAAGTGGAAGATGATGACCCTTGATAGGAAATAAAGTATGCCTGTTTTTAAATTAAAATATATAAATCTTAAATATTGTCGGTAATTGCAAAGGAAATTAAATGATTTTAAACCTGAGGAAGTTTTCGGAAATATCTATCATTTGAGTCAGATCCACGCAGGTTTTGACCCACAAGTTTGATCGCTAAAGATTTTGATGATCTGATAAATAAAGTTAGTATATTAGAATGACTCAGTTAACATGACATGCGAAAAAGTTATTCTTACCCAGGAGCACCAACAATAAACACAGGAATCTTGGTAAGAATACAAACAATCATCGCTAAAACATTTTCTAATAATGCTTCATTCATCGCAGTGTTTGGTGGCAACTGCATTCTTCCAGTCCAATCTTCTTGTTCATCTCGGATTACTTTAGTAAAATCATTCTCTTTAATACCCGTTTTATATCTTTGGAAAACTTTGATCATTTCTTTCCGATATTCACTTCGTGATTCTTGATCATATATTCTGGATTGATAACAAAGACTAAGTGCCAAAATATAACAACGGATTGAAAAATCAATGCGGCCTGGATTATCCGGATTAGGTGGATATTTATTTCTTGAAGGTCTTGAACGAAGACTTTCATTGAAGAAATCAACCAATTTAATTGCTCGCTTTACATCACGCAAACTAACACTGTACTTTTCCTCAATTGAACGAATAAATTGCTGCGAAGAAAATAAAAGCTCTGTAAATAAATCATGACCTTCTCCGAATCGTGTTTGCACCATTATTTGTATATATTTTTTTTCATCGTTTGGAATGAGAACACCATAATCCCAAACATAATCTAAGATCTGATCCGGA
The DNA here is from genome assembly GCA_003550325.1 of Gigaspora rosea. Taxonomy (NCBI): domain Eukaryota; kingdom Fungi; phylum Glomeromycota; class Glomeromycetes; order Diversisporales; family Gigasporaceae; genus Gigaspora; species Gigaspora rosea. The sequence continues at coordinate 553,559 of QKWP01000061.1, forward strand.
AGCGGTTTTACTTGATATACAAGATTACTTTGTTCTTCATATCTTTTAACCCTAGTTTTTATTCCAGCTTGACTTTGGGCCTTGACCCTTTTACGATAAGGGTTACATGCCTTATGAAAAAAATAAAAACCTTTATTAATATACATATGTGATATAATATCTCACTAAATTTGAATTTATTCATTCATTACCGAAAAAAGCCTAATGTTGGGATGCACTAACTTCCCTTGGAGTGTACGATGTGCTATCAAATTTGCAAGCAACCCTATGTGATTACAGGTATTAATTTCGTCAAAGAATAACCATAGCTCGCCATTATCAGCTTTTTTCTGAGCCTTGTCCATGAAATCTAATATATCTTGCTCTTTAATTCCTGCATGAAGATTGAATGGTTCATAGTTAACTTCGACTACCTTGGCCAAGAATCCTATTAAACTAGACTAAATAGCATAAAAATAATATATTAATAATTAATAATTATTTATCCAGACTTATAAAGTAAATAAAAGTTAATAACCTTGCCACATCCGGCTTCTCCCATAACAACAACAGGAACATTCGCACGTGCTCTTAACAGTATTAATGCCATTTTTATTATATTATCGGCTGATAGTGCATAGAGTGGAAGATCAAGATGATAATCCGTTCGACGTGCTAAACACTCAAGTCTGTCTAATAATTTATCAGACGGCATTCGATTATAATCTTCTAATTCCCATTTGCTTGGGCCAGCCATATATTGACTTCTAAGAAATTCTTTAACACTGTCAGGAACCTTATTTTTTTCGCGGTACAAAGCACAGATAGAATCGGGATTTTGTGACATGAAAAAGACCAAAAGATGATTAGATGCATCCCACTGAACTATTTCGAATTTAGCATCATAATCATCAGATGTTGATCCTAACTGTGCTGCTTTAGCTTTTACAGATCTGGTCGCAAAATCCTTAGAAACATCAATCAATGTATTAACCAATGTTGTTCTTAATGTCGTTTCATCTTTAATCATCAGTTTTAAATTCTCTACGGTAAAATAAGCACTTGACGAAAGGCGAGTAAGTTGATCTGCTAGTACATTGACAAATATTTCTACAAATCGGAATGAAGAAACACCATCAGCATTTCCTTCAAAAAAGTATTTTGCTATTAAATCTCGACACCTTTGATCTGGTAATGGTTTTTTAATGCAGTTTTGACCATAAAGCACAATATCATTCGCGTTAAGCAATTTCCTATCATATGCATCTAAATAATTGCACACAATTTGAATTGGACCATATAGCTCAGAGGAAACATTAAGACTGCGAATATCCCAAGATAAATGTTCTTTTACTAAATAACCAGTTATTGGAAGTGAGTTAAGAAGTTTTTGTTCAACAGTTGATGCTACTTCAATAAATGCAGGTGTCTGTGGAAAACTTGCTATATCAACATTACTAGAAACAAATCCTAATGTCAATAACTCAAATAGGAACATATTGATTTCATTAGAGTTATCTGCTGATATAATATTTATATGTAAACTTTCGAATGGTTGAAGTTTACAATTTCTAAGTTGACGAACCAGACTTCCAAAATCTGCTCCATCACTAATTAAAAAACTACGCAGCAATTTCTTTTTCTCAAAACTGGCTTGTTTAATCCATTCAGTCTTGCCTTGTCCAGATAGATCTGAAGATACACAAACAACATTACTGCATAGATCACGATAAATAGCTTTCATAGTTTCAGCATTAAGACCATTGGTTGAATGAACATCCTGTGAAAATTGATCTAATATGTGGTGGTGAAATGAGCCCTCACGACAACAAACCAATGCTAAAAGATAATCAATATGTCTCTCACGCATTGACCGAATACTTTCAACTAGACCATATTGTAATTCAAATTCGAGTAGCTCTAAATTCGCAATACAGAATAATTTATCTTTATAGCCATTTTTGGCAGCAAAAAAACAACGCTTAATAAAAATATTAAGCTCTTCAATCGTCGTAGATTTTGTGCAAATTAAGACTTGCCATGGTTCAGGATAGGACCTATTTATTATAATATTTATGTTAGTATGATATTAAACTTTCTGTAAAAATTTAAAAGAATTATTATATAGACTTAAATTCATACTTATGGTTAGCATACAAGCTCATGATAATATTTGGTACGCGTAATTTATCGTTACATGAGGCAACACATAATTTACCCCTATCGACAACATCAGCAATAATACGTTCGCCTCTAACTTTAAGTTCACGTGATGTTTTTAATAATTTGCCAAAAATAGTATTCAATTTTTCACCAATTTCTTTAAGCGTACGAGAATAATCGGTGTTTTTGCGTGAAATGCCTGAACGATCTTTTCGAGAAGGTAGCTCTGCTTTGCTATTAACAAACTTTATAAGAGTTTTACAGATTTCTGCATTTTCATCATCTTGCACATCGGATGTAAAGTAGTCATAAAAGGCAAGAATATGACGCGCAGGGAAGAATGTCAAATAGTAATGTTGTTCTTGTGCTTCATCCACTACTTTTTTCCTGGATAATTTAAAGTCAAACAATATTAGTAAAATGGTCTTGTGAAAATATAAAATTTACATTGAAAGACCTTTTGCATTACCAGAGTTGTAAGTCTTCTTTAAACTTTGCCAACAAATTTCTCATTTCTAAAGTTCCAACCCTTTTCTCAGTTCCTACAATTTCTCTCTTAAATCGTCGATAGTCAAAATGCCCCATCTGGATAAGTTTAGATCCAACATTAAGAATTTCTTGAGCCGTATCTACTTGCAATACAAATTCATTCATTATTTTGCTTGATTTTTCCTCTTCTGTCAAATTTGCATTCATATTAGCAGGCTTTGCAATTAATAAAGCACGTCCACGTAAATCTTGTAAATCAGTCATATTGTGTTTTATTTTATCGGCTCCTTTAGCTTGATATACAAGCGTGACATTAAATTTATCACTCTTGTCAACTTTTTCGAAAGTATAAGTCCCTATCAATACAGCATTTTGAATCTTTTCTTTTGTTACTTCTCCTCTATTTGAGATGTTCCTAAGCCTAAAGAAAAATAACAATTATTTAAGTAAGTATACAATCATAAGAATTCATTACTTATATGATAGATAGTGTTATACGATAGTGTTAAAGGAAATATCATACATGTTTTGTAAAGCCATATTAAAGCCAGCACATACGGTGATTTTATTGGGCAAAGAAGGGTTTTCCTGACTAATTTTCTGTATAACTTTCAAAAATTCACCAATTTTATTTGCTTTATTCATTAATTGCACAACCAACTGTTTAACTTGAATGAGTGATGACACAGTGTCTTCTTGAATCAACCGCTCATCAGAAAAATCGTCTACACCATTGATTAAATTTTTAATATCATGTTCAGCTATGGTTTGAAGAAAATCCAAAAGTTCGCTAGCAGATGCTAACTCTTTAATCAATGACCAATAATTTTCATTATCAACGGGATTATTGTCATTAACATATTTCACAAATTCGGCAATCTTCCCCAAAAATAATATGTCATCTCTTATAATTTTCAAAGATCTTCCTAACCATTCATCGGTTTTAATGGGCACCTTAAAAATTTCAACGACTGCAGATAATTTTTGAAGCCTTTCTTCCCATTTTGGTATAGCGGTAAGATGTTTAAGAGAATTTTCTAGATCTTTATTGTTTTTACTCAAATAAGTCACTTTACTAATTAATTCCAACTCGGCTTTTATATCAGTAACACCCTTCCACAAAGGGAATGCTTCAGAATATTTAACTTGCATCCATTTCTTCTCTTTATAGTTCTTGAATGTTTTACTATGTTCATCACTAACTGCAGGCACCAAAGTATTAATAACATCATTAACATTTACTTCATCAGTAATTTGACTTAAATGTGTTTCATAAATGTTAATAAAAGTTTTTGAATTTGCGAATTCATATATATCTGCTGCCTTCTGAATTACATCCTCATGACGTTCCCAGTAATGTGGAGATAATGTTTCATTAAGCGATACATTAGACAATATTTTTAATTTCGCTTCTAAATCCTTAGTATATAGATCTGAATCTAAAATTTTATTGGGTGGACAAAAAGTGCTATAAAAAGCCTTAAGATGTCTTAACCTTTCTTCATATGCATTGCACTCTTTACGAACGGTTGAAATATTATTTTCAGTAATAACTACGTTTTGAAATGTCTTCTTGGCATTAGGATTATTAACCACATTAAGACATTTGTATAGTTGTTCATCACGGCACTTTGATAAAATTGCTTGTAGTGTTTTAATATCAATAGTTTTATCAACAATCGCGCTTGCTAAATTAGAAATGGCTGTTCGTATCTTCATAACATGTGAATGTTTGTGTAAAATTGAAACAAAACCTTTTGCATTAAAAATCATTCGCCAGAAATCTGTATGTTTAATGAGATCCAATTGTTGTTCAGTATTATAAATTTGAGGAGTTTGATTTTCCAAACAAGTCAAAATATGACATAATAAGTTTTCGCTAACGCTATTTAATAAATTTTTTATTAAACATGTTAATATATTTAAAACAAAATAATAGCCTATCAGTGAATGTTTTATAAAATATCTCACCTATTTGGAACATCTAAATTTTCTAAATTTACTTTATTTTGACCACAAATCCAACATATCATTTCTAAAAGATTTTTATCAATACGTCGAATTTCTCTAGCAACAAGAAAATTCTCAGTTACTAGATTATAAAACTGATTAGTAATAGATTTGTTAAACTTTGCTATTTGGACTGTTGCAAAGAGAATATGATTATGAGAACATTTTTTAATTCGTTCACTAGCAACAAGCAATAATTCTTTATATATATTGGATCTTTCAGTAAGTAAAGTATGTATACGCGTTAAATATTCATAAACATTATATATAAATCTTGCACCTTCATTTAATGACATGTTATAATTATAATTTAGATTTGATATGATGCGTGTAAACCATTGCTGGCATATTTTTAAAACTTCTTGTGATCTAGAATTAGAAAACTTAGAGTTTAACCAATATTCTAGAAGATCCGGAAACATGTTCAATAGATTATAGATTGTTGATTGGGAAACACATTCCAATGCACGAATGAAATACTCTCTTTCGGAATATAAATTTCCATCTTTAAGAAGTTTTCCAAGCGACTGCAAATTTTGTTGGTCCCAACCGCCTTGTTGATTTTTGAGCAAATGGATTGTTTGATCACGGAAAAGACTAGCAACAATCATCCGAAATTCGGGAATAACTTTAATAAAGTTTGCATATAATGCACTGGCAGTATTGTCCTGTGCAATAATTGTATAAACGCTTCTACTAAAATCAGTTACAATTTCATTATCAATCCTCGATGTGTGATCAATATTATCCCGCCACATTATATTAAGAGTTTCCATATTTGAGCAACAAGAAATCAACCACTGTAAAAATTACAAACAAATTAATTAAAGAATATTGAATAAATCTAATTAAAATAAGATATACAATTTATACCTTGGAAATTCTGATGTAAGTATGTTCATCCATTCGATCCAAGTGAGGTTTGACTATTTTCGGCCATTCCTTTAACAAGCGCGATATTTGTTCTTTACCATAACGGGCACCAATAAATCCATCGACAAAAGTATATGCTGGATCAACAAACTGTGCAACCCGAAAGATCCTAAGCCATTCGAATGATACCATTTCCATAGCATTATGACGAACCAAAGCAGCTACAACTGGTGCCATTATTGGTTTAATATCAGATGTGAATGTATCTTGTTGAACATGTTCGAGTGCTTCAAGTAACAATTCAGATCGAAATTGTTTTGGCAATTGAAAAGTGAAATCGCGTGGATTCTTACGGAACCTGATAAAATATCCCAAGAGAACGCACAAAAAAAGTCGTTTTTCTTTTTTATTTTGATAGCGTTGTGTTATAAAGTCGAGAGTTATAAAATTCAATGTGTGAGTTCTATGATTTACTAGCAATGATTGGAATTGCATAACTTTATCTTTAAGGTTTTCATTATTTACTGCATCATAAATGCATTTAATGAATGCGAATTCATTAAGATCAAAAATATAAAGACGTCTGTTGTTTTGCCATATATCATATTGATCGTTTGTTCTTGTGTCTAAGGTGCGGTTTTGTCTCTCACCCTCTCCTTCATATTCTACTCTACCGCTGTTTCGATTAAAGACGCCGTACTTGTATTTAATTTCATCCCTGCCTAGCTGAATTTCTACGGGGTGCGATCGCCAATAAGTTGGATGTTCTCGTTTATGTGGTTGTGTCAATAGAATTGTAACCATTTTCCAATTCCCCAATTCCTTACAATTACCCACTATCATCGGTTCACCGTATCTCTCAATGTGTTGCGGTAAATGCACATGAAATGTAATTTTAACACCCTCTGTATATTTATCTTCATTACCCATGAAACGTGAAATTGTACCTCCAATTAAGTTTTTTGCCGTGTTCAACACCCCTGCATTAGATGGATTACGAATTTCTTGTTGGTGCAATAGGTGAAATTGGGAATCCCCATCAACAATAACCGGGCTATTACTTCTTGGGGTATCATTTGTTGAATGAAGTGGAGAGATAGGATCACCTGGTTGCTTGCTATCAACGAAACCAGGTTTTTCTCGTGAAATATCGTGCGCAGAATTATCCAAAGTGGAGTCTTCATGTTCAGATTCTTTTCCTGGAATATTGTACGCGGAATTATCCAAAGTGGAATCTTCATATCCAGATTCTTTTCGTGAAATTTTATGCGCGGAATTAACCAAAGTCGAGTTTTCATCATATTGATTTGAAAGTGAAACTGAATTACTATCATCAAAAGGATCAGGAGTATATTTCGGAGCACTAAGGGTAGGTCGACCTAAACTGGAATCATAATGAGGAAGGTAATCGCTTGAAGTAAAATCGTCATGTGGTTCTACTGGCTCTTTACTCGAAGATGAGTCACTAAAATCAAAAATACTATTTTCCAGAGGATTATTATTTATAATTAAAGTAGGAGTGCTTTGCTCCATAGAATTATTCTCAATATCAATTCGCGGCGGAATATTTTTATCAGCAGATTGAGAAGGAAAATCAAAAATACTATTTTCCTGAGGGTTATTATTTATAATTAAAGCAGGAGTGCTTTGCTCCATAGAATCATTCTCAATATCAATTCGCGGCAGAATATTTTTATCAGCAGATTGAGAAGGAAAATTAAAAATACTATTTTCCAGAGGATTATTATTTATAATTAAAGCAGGAGTGCTTTGCTCCTCAGAATCATTCTCAATATCAATTCGCGGCGGAATATTTCTATCAGCAGATAGAGAAGGGAGAGTAACTGACGTTGTTACGGTATTATTATTGTCCTCACTAATGTCTGTTCCAACTGGCATTATTACGGGATTACTAATCTCATTATTAATTAGCGGTCGATTTTTATCAGTTCCAATATTAAATTGAGCAGTGGGTGTAGATGGTGTTATTACGAGACTATTAGTCTTATCATCTGTGAGAGGTGAAGTATTGTTGTCCTCAATAGTGCTGGATTGGAAAGTAGATGTGACTCCAACTGGCATTATTGCGGGATTACTAATCTCATTATTAATTAGCAGTGGATTTTCATCAGTCCCAGTACTATATTGAGAAGTTATTACGTGACTATTAGTCTTATCATCTGTGGATGGTGGGGCAATTTCGTCCTCATTAGCACTAGTTTGGGAAGTAGACGTGTCGAGTAGATTATTATTCGGAAGGATAGGCATAGGTGTGCTTTGTGAATCACTTAGACCCAAACGTTTATGAATTTCATTCAAAGTCATCACTTCAGATGGAATTTCATTATTTGTAAATACTTTTGGTGGAATGGCAGGTGGTGAATTGTTATCAACAATGCCTTTCTTTGCTAAATGTTCATGAATTGATTCTAAGGTCATTTGCTCTTCAGGATAATTTTGATAAGAATCCCTAAAAGTTTCCGATTCTTGTTTCGATAAATCAATCTCTGAACTAATTGTCTCTGGTATAGTATAGCTTGAGTTTCGTGATGCGATTTCTGTATCACGAAATTGGGTAAATGAATTATGGAATTAATTCTTATAATGCATTAAAAAACGCTTTACCTTCTTCTTTCAATTCCTTAAAGGGCGATTCTGGATTTTGTTTCGATAAATCAATCTCTGAGTTATTCATCTCTTGCGATGCATCAAGTGGTCCTTTGTCTTTTTTTGATATAATATTGCTTTGATCTTGTAATGGTATGTATCAAGAAATTTTACGATAAATTAATTATTGAATTAAGTTTTATAACGTATTAAACCATTTTACCTTCTACTTCTTTAAAGAGTGCTTCTGATGAATTATTCGTTTCTTGCAATGTATCAGATGGTACTTTATTTTTTAATCTAGTATTATTTTGATCTTGTAATTCTATTTCATATCCAAGGTTTTATGGATAAATTAATCATTGAGTTAATTTTTAAAATGTATTAAAAACATTAAAAAAACTTTACCTTCCAATTGATTTGAGCTTGGAACTTCTTTAAGGGACGCTTCTGGATTTTGTTTTGGTAAATCATTCTCCCTTCTCTGTGATTTCCACCTAGCAACTTTTTCTGACTTGGGAGGAACTTTTGGAGGAGGTCCTTTCTTACGCGTTTGACTTCCACTGCGACTATGTTTACTGGATTCACTTGAAACTGTCGTACTAGAAACTGTTGGAGAATTAGCACTAGTCGAATGTTCAGATCCAGTACCAGCCGTTCGAGAAATGATTATTGGAGAAGAAATGTCATTTGTAGATTCAGCAACAACCATCGGATTGTTTTCATCCAAAGTCTTTTCAATCGAAGATGGAACACTATCAACTAAAGTGTTGCCCTGAGATATATCATAATGAATTAATGACACATTATTAGACGATATCACAGAATTAGATTTTTCACATTATCAGGGATACCATCGCTAATTAAATTAGCATCACTGAAGACATCTTTCAGCTTTTCAAATTTTTCTAATCCTCCGTCATAGTATTTTGAACAGAATTAGATGATTTTTCTAAGTTATCAGAGTTACTATCGCCAAACTAAACTTGTATCACTAAGGATAGCATCTTTATCGAATTTTTTAATTTCTCCCAATCCTTTATCATGGGTGGGTAAAGTATTTTGATTTGTAGTGTTACTAACCTCTTGTTGAGTTTCGTTAACACCAATTTGATCAGACGAAGCCATTTCGGTTTATCCAAGAAAAAAAATAAGAGTTAAGTTTGAAATTTAGTTAATTGGGAAATTTTTGTAACAAATATTAAATCCGGAGTGTTATTTGGAAATTCCGGAAAACAATCAACTAATTATAAATTGCGCATACGTACCACCTAGGAAATTACGTAATACAATTTCCGACCAGATACCATATATCGGTTTTTTTACAGGGCAGCCTCTAAATTTCTTGGTCAGAATGCAGTAAACAATTCTAGTTAAAATTAACATAATCTATAATCAAAACTTCAGTTTTGGCATTTTTTTTTACTATGACCTCATTAATAAATTTTGTGATCTTATGCAAAATCAATTAATTCAGACCCAGCCGACTATGGTTCTGATGTAGAATTGGAGATCATCTTCCTGTAGGAGTTGGGATCGATTTTCCGTTCACGTGATATCCGGAAAACAATAGTCTTCGAATAAGAAATTTTATTTGTGTTAGGATTTGGGTAATACGATAGAGTTAGGATGGACTATTAGTAGTAAAATTGGGTGAGGAATTTTTTGTTAGAATCGAAAAAGTGATATAATCTAAATTTAGAGATAAACGCAATTTTTGCTTATTCTTTTTTTATTCACCAGATTTAATTTTTAAAGTGCACGGAATATCGATCCTATGTCCTGGCAGTATCCATCCTAGTATACGGGGTATAGATTATCTTTACGGTGTTTCCCGGAACTTGTGCACTATCAGTACTGCATACGTCCATTGAACAATTTGGCAACTATCGATATTGATTCATGATAAAAAGGGATACAATGAAATGATATATTCTATCACCATCAAGCATCGTAATGCAGAATGCTATATGGGTTGCATATGATACAAACATGGAATTTAAGATTTGGAAATTTGATCGCCACAGTTTTATTAACATTTAACATTAATGAAAGAAACTTTAGCAAACACCTAAAAGACTAAAAAATTTTTTTCGCTTAAATGCATCCTTTATTAATAAAAAAGGTTAAATTTTAAAATTTCATATTGTGTACTTTGTAAAAATATATTTAGAAGTCCATATTAAGAGTCGCCTAAGCAGGTAGTGTAACGTATGATCGGGGCAGGGTCCATAAATCCATGGTCGGGGTATTCGTAATACTGTAGCACATATAACGGTAATGCTAATGCTAACGTTCGATAACAAACCAGAAAAACAGATACTATTATACATCCAGAGCTAAAACAGAAGCGAATAAAGGATGCTCTCAAGTAACTCTTTCAATGTCGTGCGCAAGTACTGCCAAAGTGCATGTCAAATCATCACAATTCTACGATAAAAAAAGAGGGTCCCTGACCATTTTTTTTTTCATCGCGATAATGAACTTGCTTGACCGAGTAAATTATTTTCCACTAATTAAAAACTGAGTTCCGACCTATTAATTTATATTTGAACTAATTTGTTTATACAAATTTGTAAAGTTTGACAACCATATGAATATACCGGGTGTTTGATAAGTCCCTAGACAAGACCTTTTTGCGGAACCTTTTGTTATATAACAATTATTAATTATTACATTAGTGTATTTAATTAATGATTTATTTGGTGATTTAACGATAAATAAAAAAGTTCTATCTAGGGATTTATCCAACACCCGGTATATTGTATGGTAAGAACCTAAAAGTATATGGGTTAACTCAAAACACAGAAACAAATGAATACATGATGGTTTTTAAATACACAGAAAATGGAAGTTTTTACAAGTAATTAAGAAAAAATTTTAAAGATCTTAATTGGAAAATTAAATTAGAATTGCCACGAGTTATTTCACAAGATTTAAGTGAAATTTATAATGCAGGATATTCATGCAGACTTTCACAGTGGTAATATTTTGCAAGATAAAAGCACCATACATGATAATACACCTCAGGTCTAGAAAGAATGATGAAAATAATTCGGAAGGTTGTATTTATTGTGTTATTCCCTATTTCGCTCCATAAATTTTATTTGGACAAAAACTTACACTAGCTGCAGATGTTTATGGATTTGTGTTATTGTATCAGAAATTTCAACTGGACAAAGACCTTTTGATGAAAATCTCGCAATTAATATTATTTGCAATGAATTGCGGCCAGAATTTACACCTGGGACTCCTAAGTTCTAGGTTGAATTTACTAAACAACGCATGGATCCAGATTAGAGATGAGCAATACATGCATGGTATGTAAAACATGCAATTAATTCTGGCTAGCATTAAGAAACTAAACCATAATTTTGGCCAAAACATGCATGCAAAAAATGCATGCGCATGTGCATGCTAAAATGAAAATTTTGTATTTTGCCCATCTCTAATCCAGATCCACAAAAACGTCCCTCTGCTCATAATGTTTGGAAAAACTTTGTAAATAAAATCAAAATGCAATTCTTAGATGCTAATAATTTAATCAAAGAATTGCCAATTATCTTACCAAAGCATTCTGATTTAAAATCGTCAACACTCTAAGAATATCAGCAATTAAAGGTATTTAATTTAAAAATTATGCTATATTATATTAATTACGCTATATTAGAAACTTTATTGATTCTGTTGAAATTTTAGTATATATTATCTATATTAGGCCACACAAAGTTAATTTTTCGGTTTGCAAAACCGCCGACCCAATTTTTCCAAATAAAAAAAAAATTCCTATTGTGCCCGATGATGACCTTAATTACCCGATAGATACGAAAAAAAATTTTCTGACTCCAAGTTATGCAAACCGATAAATTAACTTTGCGTGGCCTTATATGTGAACATGAGCTTATTAATTTATAGTAGATTAAAAAAAAAAAAAAATCCGACCCGCCGACTGTAATTTTGGATCACTATGTTATGCAAAACGAAAAATTAACTTTGCATGGCCTTATCTTAAACTTATTTATAATTAATTACATTTAAACATTTATTATTATTTTATATCGTGTTTGGATTATTAATGGTTATAAAGGTATAAATTTATTAGTATAATTTCATTTATTGACTTAATACTTCTCTACATGCTTACTGGGAAAATATCTAATTACAGTATATTTACAGCATTTAAAATGAAGCTAATTTATATATATAAGTTATATTATTTTATTTTATTTTGTTATTTTTTTTCTTTTTTATTTATTTTATATTTATAGACTTTTATATAAAATTTTAAAATTTTCACATTAGATTAGGATCAGACTTAAGGTTTGGGAAGAATTTTTAGGGTAGAATATTTACTTGGAACATCACGCACAAAATAATTATAATTAGCAATATGTGAAATAATTCATAGGTAAAAACATAAATGAGTATTGTAACTGTGTGTATATTTATTGGTTAAACTTGGCGAAGCTGTGGTAGCTCTCCCACAACAAATTTTACCCTCCGTGATTTTTATCCAATGAAACCCAATGAAACTCTTTAGGGTTAGGGGGGAGATTAGGGTGAAGTCACGTTAGGGTAAACTCATTGATTAATGTTTTTGTAGGGCGACAAGGCATCACGTGATCATGTGCTGATTATTTCAATAATCCCCTTCATCATGATTTTTTACACGTGATTAACCATATTTATAATAATCATATTGTGACCGGGAATCTTCCACGAAAGATTCCCGGTCTCATAATGATCATCGGGAAACTCTAATTTTTAACTCTTAATTTTTATTTGATTCATTTTCTTTTTTGTATTTTTCACGTTTTATCTAAAGAACTTTAAAAGCCAAAGTAAATAAGCACAATAAAATGAAGCTAAAAAAAGGCACGATATGAGCAAAGTGAAAGTAAGAGTTTGAAAAAAGTTAAACGTAGAAGTAAAAAAATGATGTAAATAAAAAAAAATAAAATAAAGCGAAGCCCAAAAGTTAGTAAAGCACAATACGAATATAAATATGGAACACGTGTAAAAATAACGGCATGGTAGTCCGATTAACATCTAGTGACACGCCCCTGGTGATTATTTATTTATTTCCTGTGGGGAAATTATAACAGAGTTTACCGATGATAATAGTACGTGGATGGCCCTTCGGGCCATCCATGTGCTATGATCATCGGTAAACTCCGTTATAATTTCTACTCCCCAGGAAATAAATAATACATATTTCACGTATTTTACATCTGTTTTCATTAATTTTGGGACATCTGGTAAAAATTGTCCGAATAATTGTTTGGCCGATTCGATAAGCCTTTAGTTTCGATAATATATGATCGATTACATAATAATGCGTATATCGTTGTTAAAATAACAATTATAATGTATATTGTCACGATTTAATTTTTTTTTTATATAGAATTATTTTATTTTTATTATTTCTTTTATTATTATTCATTTTATCGACCCATTAGTATTTTAATCAACTATATTAAAAAGGGAAATTTTAAATGTGGCTTGGTGGCTTAGATAAATAAATCGCGAAGACGCGCTAATTCTCGCGAATACGCAAATGTCCAAGCCCTCAGACATTTCACCACTCACGAATTCGCGGAATCTATCGTGAGTTCGTGGAAATTATTGCGAGTTCGTTCAATTCTCCACGAGTACGTTGTAAATTCCACGTATACGTGGTAAAATTCAAAATTGTATATAAGACCTTCAAATTTAATAAAGTCAACACAAGTTCTCCATCCTAGGGTTCCGAAGTTCAGTTCAGTTCAATAAAGGTTCAGGTTCGGGCTCAATGAACCTGAACCTGAACCTGAACCTGCTCTAAAAGTTCAATACTGAACTGAACCTGAACTTAAAATTATTGAACATGAACCTGAACCTGAACTTAAAAAAAGTTCAGTTCAGGTTCAGGTCAAGGTTCATGAACATGTTCAGGTTCATAATATATGCACATGTTTACCTAAATCAGTAAAATTTAGAAAATCATAGAAATTTGTATAATTTTATTAATAAAATTATACAAATTTCTATAATTCT
>QKWP01000061.1:577293-609616 GCA_003550325.1 Gigaspora rosea
TTTGTTTTTTTCATTATTTTTTTGAGTTTAGTTTTTTTGTTTTTATTTTTTTTTGCCATTTTTTTCATTTTTTCGTAAAAAATGTATAATAATATATAATAAAATATATAATATTGATTAAAATATATTTTTAATTAAATATAATATATAATAATAATAATAAATAAAAAATATAAAATTTTATATTAAATTGCGAAACCTTGTGAAAATATGCGAAAACATGCGAAAATCTGTAAAATGTTTAAAAATAAGTATACAGTATAATAGTATTGTTATTCCTGATTTTTAATCTGATATCTATCGATTATTACTGATTATTATCGATTACTATCTTAATCGATAGTCCTCGTCAGGGAGGATTTAAATCGATTACTATCCAATAATGATAAAAATCGATAGTAATTCCTGTACAAATTTTGGTGATGGAAGCCTCAATGTAGATCCTGGCCATTCGTGGTCCCAACACAGTTTTTGTCATCCACTAGACTCGAACCGGCGACCTTGCGAATGCGACCCCGGAGCACTAACCACTGCGCTATCCGACCCAGGGTCATAGAGCAAAATTTGAAAATTTACTATATAAAAATGCAATGTGATGAATTTCTATGTGAAAATTCATTTTTTTAAAATCATTTGAGTTGTATCAGAGTTCTTCAAGGTTCTTTCATACCTGACCTATCTATATATATTTCGGGGTCCTCCAACCAGAAAAAATATATAGTAAAATATAAGAAAAATTAATTAGTGTTTTTTTTTAAATTTCAGGAATGTGGCACTGTCAAAGCAATAGCAACTTTTTTATTAAGCTAAACTTTCTTCTCTACTAAACAAAAGTTGTAGAGCATATTTTTGCAATTCTAATGGTAGTAAAATCATTAAAATTGGCCTAGTAGATCACAAGATATCATTAAAAAACTTTTTGTAACCATATAAAGAAACAATATTATTTACATAAGAACTTAATATAGTTGCAAAAAGTTATTTAATGATATCTTGTGATCTACTGGACTGATTTTAATGATTTTATTACCATTAGAATCACAAGAAAGTGCTCTACAACTTTTGTTTAGTAGAGAAGAAAGGTTAGTTTAGTAAATAAAAAGCTGCTATTGCACTGACAGTACCAGATTCCTGAAATTTGAAAAAACACTAATTAATTCCTCTACATTTTACTATATATTTTCTCTAATTGGTATATGAATTACGAATTAAAGCAGATAAATAGATTATAAGTTATTAGCAATTTTTAAAAAAGTTCAAATTTACTATATAAAAACTAGATTTGTTAAAAATTTTAAAAAAAGTTTTACAAAATTCTAAAAAATATTTAGAGCTATTAAAATCTTTATTATGTAATTGCATAGACTTAAAGATACTTTAAAAAATATTTAAAAGGTATTTAATTTTTTAAATTAGTAGTTATTATAACAGATTAAAATAAAATCAGATTGAAATAAAAATTTTTTATTTTTTAAACAAAATTTTAAAATTTTTTTAAATGATATTTTTGGGTGTTTTTTTTTAGCATTAGGATTAGAGTTTAGAGTTAGAGTTATTATTAAACAAGTATATATAGATTTTATAAGCTTTAAAGATAAGCAAGAAAACTTCACAGTTTCATTTTAATCTGCTACAATTATTTGCTTTTAAAAACTGTCACAATAGTACAATATACTACTGATAGTACAATATGGTGTGAGTCAGTAGAAAAGGGACAAATTATTTTTAGTAAAATTTTTTTTAATTTTTAAATTAAAATATCTTAACAACTATTGAATCAAATTTGCTAAAAATTTTTTTATTTTAATCTTGAAATTATATAGAATTAAAATAAAAAAAAATTATTAAATTTATTAGAATAGTTGTTAAGATATTTAAGCTTAAAGTCAAGAAAACTTTTACTTAGAAAAAATTTGGTCCTTTTCTACTGACTTACTTTCATATGCTGTTATTTATTAAATTAACTATTCTATTTGACCAATTTGTTTAATACAGGTTCTTTGACCAGACTGGTCAGATTGGTCTGGTCAAGCAGAACCCCGAACAATCTATATAAGATCATATTTAAAAAATTGCTAATACAAACCCTTTTTTTAAAATGGGTTATATAGTCAGACCTCCATAAATAGAACTTTTATAAAACCTTTATAAATATACGTTTTTTCTTTTCTATAAGATGTTATTAGTGCTAAATGCACATTCTATATAGTTGCCTCTTTCTTATTCGAACAGGCCATTCCAAGAGATTTTGTTTGGTATAGAGAAAGTTTGTAATATAAAATTTCTTTTTCTAAACCGAACTCTAATAAAAATTTGGTATATAAAGAGTTACTAATAAAAAAAAAAAGAAAAAAAAAATGGAAATAAAAAATTTCTTAAGCCCATTTGATATATTATCTGGTATAGATCATAAATATATATATATACAAATCTTAAAAAAAAAAAACCAAAAAAAAAACTGTCCTATCATTGCATATATGCGCATACTCACTCCCTAACTAACTTTCATCGCCCTATTCTTTCACCCATAAAAGATCCATCTGCTCTACTTTTCCACCTATAAATGATTTATCCACCATTCATTAAAGATCCATTCTACTCAACTAACCCTCATACTATAAAAAACCTATATACTCGCAGAAAAATAACAAAAAAACAAATAAATTAATAAATAAATAAATAGATAAATAAATAAATAACAAAATTTAAAATAAAAATAATGATAAAAAAAATTTTAATAAAAATAAATATAATTTTAAAACGTTTAAAATAAAAAGAAAAAATTAAATTTATAAATAAAAATTATAAAAATTGTAATCTCTATAATTATAATTATTTTTTATTTATATTTATTTATCTATTTTTTTGATGCAACTTTTTTTATTATTTTTTATTTATAAAAATAAATACTTACAATACAATTAATTTTTTTTATGATTAAATGATTATGATTGAATCACGATCGAAATCATAATTATTTAATCATAAAAAAAATTAATAATAAGGTCACAGAATTATACTAACCGCAAAAATAATAAAAATTAAATTAATATGTAAAATAAAATTTTTATCTTTATTAATTAAAAATATATACTATACAAAAATTTCGCCAGCTAATCAAATTTTTAAGATCTCAATATAAAGTTTGTAAATTAAAATTTACTAGTATCGATATGATGTAAATTTTGAGTTACAAACTTTATATGTGATTTAAAATTCGATTGGCTGGTGAAATTTTTGATATTTTTTTATTATTAATAAATATACTTTTATTTTTTTATTGTTCGCAAATTTTTAATAATAAAAAAAAGAATCATTAAAATATAATAAAAACAATAAAATAAAAGTAAATAAATATTTAAGATTCTTTTTTTTTAATATTAATGATTCTTTTTTTTAATAATAATTTATTTATTTTATAGTTTTTATTATATTTTAATGATTCTTTTTTTAATAATTTATTCGAATATTTAGTTTTTTTGTTTATTAATTTATTTTATTGGTTTTTTTTATCTATTTAATTCTGCTAATTAGTGCATTAAAGAAAGACTGATAGAGGAAAGTGCTTGTTTTAGAGTGTAGTAGTAGGAAGAGAGATTTCAAAAAAAAAGAGGTTTTCAGAAGGGAAAGGTTGTTAAAAAATGGACAGTTTAGGAACGGAAAAAGAAGGTTGTCAGAAGAAGAGAGGGTTTGTTGAAAAAGAAAAGGTTTTTGGGAGAGGTGAAGGTTGTCAGGGAAAGAAAAAGTTGTCAAATATTTGACCCATCAGGTCACTATTATCTGACCTGGGTCATGACCCAAGTTAAATATTTGACCCATCAGGCCATTATTATCTAACCCGGGTCAGACCACTAATTTTAATTAATTATATAAAATAAAATTTATTCATAATACAATATAAATTTATTTAATTAAAAGATTATATGTACTGATTAATTTGTGTTCGGAACCGGAATAGCAAATTTATTATGTTAATTCGATATATCCAGAGGAAATATATATATAATATTTTGTTCTGGATATTTTAGTTCAGATTATCAAGAGTCCGGTATATAGAGGGCCGGATTAGAGAGAGGCAACTGTATTCTGTAAATGCATGTTCTCTTAATAATATTTATTATACTAACCTTCCTAAATGTACATAGCCAATCAAATTTTAGTATTTAAGATAGGTTATACAGTTTTTGGTAGAAGTTATACAAACTTAATGATCTAATTTTTAAAGCTGCAATTTGATTGGTTCTCTTTAAATGCAAACCTCCCTAAATGCATATTGTAGGCTTGTCCCTACAAGTTGCATTTATGGAGGTTAAAAAGAACATATCTGAAAAAGTTAATAGACAAAAAGAGTATATTTAAAAAAATGCTAATAGAGTAATTTTTATAAATCTTATATTTGAAATATGCTAATAAAAAATGTAATATAAGAATTTAATTTTTGCTAAATAAATTTTTTTTTTTTGATAAGGGCAGTGTCATTAATCACCTGATTATTTTTTATCAGAGGCCTACTCCCCACCCTCTTCTTCAATATATAAATAGTCAGGTTCTTATATATAATTTCAACTTTTTTTACCCCCCTCCCCCCCTAAAAAATCACCTGATTTTTGTTACTCCCCTAATGTAATTTTTTTTTTTTTTTTAGAGAATATAATTCAGTTTTTTTTTTTTGAAGAATTAGTTTTTTTTTTGAAGAATGTAATTTAGTTTTTTTTTTTAAAGAATGTAATTTAGTTTTTTTTTTTTTTAGAGAATTTTGTAATTCAAAAAAAGATAAAAACTTTTAAAAGTCAGATCTAATATTTAAAATATAGCTTATACAGTATATACTAATCTAAAAGTGCTAACCAAAAAAAAATTTACTATGATGCCCAAATATAAGCTTACATAGATTATTCAGGATTCTGGTCAAGCCAACACTGAATATGATATATCATTATGTCATATAAAGAAACTCTCAAGAATATAAGAATATGAGAAATATAGGTGTTGTTATTTTGAAAGTACAAATTAGTGATAGGCAACGTGCGAGATTAGAGTAGTTGGTGAAACTAGTTATTTTCACTAGAATGCATTGGTGCACCACGGTGCACCATCGGTGCACTGTTGAAAATTTGAGTTTTTTATAATTATCAGTGCACCAGTTTTGGTGCATCAGTCTCGGTGCACCATGGTGCACCATTGAAGATTAGTTTCACCTGCAACTCTATGCGAGATTTAAAAACTTCCATGCAGAATTTTTAATACTGTATAAGAATAACTGGCCTGTATTAGCATATCATTCGGCCCACATACCAGAAATATAGTATGAAGTACAAAGTGTATAGTTAATAGGCAACTTACTGTGTACAATTTCTTGATTTTTATTGAATAGTGTATTCAAATTGATCATTTGATGCGCAATGATATCACGTGTATACTGTACTAGGCATTTGTTTAATATCATATGAAAACATTTTTTGTGTAATTCATTTTGATAAACTGTGGCTATGTGCATCTTCTAGATTCTGGCATGAGTGTTTATATCTATTATGCCTTGCTACTAGTGCTCCTAGGTCTGGTCTGGGTCTGGTCTGGTCTGGGTCCAGTCTGGAATCAGACCAGACTCAGACTCTAATTTCAGACTTCAGACCAAACTCAGACTCAACTATGAGTCCAGTCCGGGTCTGGTCTGAAGTCTGCAAACTGGTTTGAGTCTAAATATAATTTTATGTATTTTTTGGCACTGAACAAGTTTACTTAGTGCATTTTGTAAGAATTAATTAGTAAAATTTTATGAATCATAAGATTTTATAGAATTTTATTAATAAAATTCTATAAAATCTTATGATTCACAAATTTTTACTAATTAATTCTAACTTAATGCACTAAGTAAACTTGTTCAGCACCTAAAAATACATTAAATCGGCAGGGTTGTTTTTATTTTACTTGAAATTTGGAGAAAAGATGCTTAAATTTGACTTTTTTGATCAAAAATCCAAAATTATGCATCTTTTCTCCAAATTTCAAGTAAAATAAAAACAACCCTGCCGATTTAATGTATTTTTAGGTGCTGAACAAGTTTACTTAGTGCATTAAGTTAGAAATAATTAGTAAAATTTTGTGAATCATAAGATTTTATAGAATTTTATTAATAAAATTCTATAAAATCTTATAATTCACAAATTTTTATTAATTAATTCTAACAAAATGCACTAAGTAAACTTGTTCAGCACCTAAAAATACATTAAATCGGCAGGGTTGTTTTTATTTTACTTGAAATTTGGAGAAAAGATGCATAATTTTGGATTTTTGATCAAAAAAGTCAAATTTAAGCATCTTTTCTCCAAATTTCAAGTAAAATAAAAACAACCCTGCCAATTTAATGTATTTTTAGGTGCTGAACAAGTTTACTTAGTGCATTTTGTTAGAATTAATTAGTAAAATTTTGTGAATCATAAGATTTTATAGAATTTTATTAATAAAATTCTATAAAATCTTATAATTCACAAATTTTTATTAATTAATTCTAACTAAATGCACTAAGTAAACTTGTTCAGCACCTAAAAATACATTAAATCGGCAGGGTTGTTTTTATTTTACTTGAAATTTGGAGAAAAGATGCTTAAATTTGACTTTTTTGATCAAAAATCCAAAATTATGCATCTTTTCTCCAAATTTCAAGTAAAATAAAAACAAACCAGCCATTTTAATACATTTTTAGGTGCTGAACAAGTTTACTTAGTGCATTTTGTTAGAATTAATTAATAAAAATTTGCGAATTATAAGATTTTATAGAATTTTATTAATAAAATTCTATAAAATCTTATGATTCATAAAATTTTACTAATTAATTCTTACAAAATGCACTAAGTAAACTTGTTCAGCACCAAAAAATACATATAAATGTATTCAGACTCAGACCAGTTTGCAGACTTCGGACCAGACCCAGACCAGACTCAGACTTGACTAAAAAGTCTAAATATAAAAGTTTGAGTTTGGTCCAAAAATCAGATCAGACTCTGACTTGACTAAAGTCTGGTTCGAGTCTGGTCCGTAGGAGCACTACTTGCTACCTATATGGATAGTCATACATACTGAGCAGATCTAATGCTAAATTAGATAAAGAGCAAATTAAGATTGATTTGCTATATAAAAAAAATTTTTGTGAATTTTATTTTGATAGACTTGTGGTTGTGCAAGCTTTCAAATTTTTGATATAATGAGTTTAGCTTGTGATGAAGCAATCATTATTGTGAGATTAGTTGATTTTATTGATCACCTTTGATTTTGTCATTTATAGTTAGTCCAGTACTTTAGTTAAGGCTTTTTATTGTTTTTTTATTGAAATAACATATGATTTTAGCAGGTTTTTATGAAATTTGATAAATAGGATATATTGAAATAGTACTAAAGAGACTATGTGCATGCAGAATCACACATCTTAGTAAAGGCTGGCTCCATCTTCCTACCTCTATTTTAAGTGGTTCTGCAAGTATTATATTAGTCTGGTTAGGTGATATACTGTATTAAATGGTTAAGAATTCACAACTATAGTGGTAGTATAGTACAAGGACTATTAATAGCAATTTTTGAGCTCTATAGCTGCTGGCAATACAAGAACTCTTACAAGTAAATAATTAGGCTCCACTACTGCAGTGGTAATGCAAGGTTTTTATTAGTGAATAGTTAGGCTCTGTGGTTGCAGTAGTAGTACAAGGGTCTAAAATAGATCCTAAAAGATGATAGTCTGATTCTCTTTTTAAATATGAATATGTTAGCTATCTTTCTTATATTTGAGTTTTTATATAGTAGGTGGGCTTTTTTAGAACCTTGAAGTTTAGGGAATTTGAGGACCAAAGGTGAGTAGTTTATGTGTTTAACAAATTAAAAGAATGATTAGTACAAGTTCAAATAACTAGTTCTAGTCTAGAAACTTTGTTGCAGGCATTGAAGTTTGAGTATATAATGCTAGAGCTTGCTTGGATAGCGAACCTTTTCTTATACATTTTTTATAATATATTTTTTTATTATATAACAATAAAGCTACTTTACTGTGATATAGCAGTAGTAGTTTACAGATGAATTATAAAAACTAATGCATGATTATTTAACAAAATCGTAATCAGTAATAATTATGTGATTTTTTACTATTATTTATACTACCAGGAAACTACTAGAACCCCAAATAATCTATGTGAGCTTATATTTGAGTATCATAGTAAATTTTTTTTGGTTAGCACTTCTATATTGGTTATATAAGCTATATTTTAAACATCTGATAAAACTTTTACCTAATTTTAACTTTTTTGAAATACAATCTCTAAATAAAAAAACAAATATATGTTCTCTAAAAAAAAAAAAAAGCTAAATTATGTTCTCTAAAAAAAAAAATCTAAATTACGTTCTTTAAAAAAAAAAATTTGTTTTCTAAAAAAAAAAATCACAAAATTATATTCTTTAAAAAAAAATAAAATAAAAAAACCAAAATTACATTTTCTAAAAAAAAAACCAAAAATACATTGGTTTCTAAAAAAAAAACCAAAATTATGATCTCTAAAAAAAAAAAACAAAAAAATTATATTCTCTAAAAAAACAAGCATAATTACATTCTCTAAAAAAAACATATATACTGTATATAAAAAAAAAAACAAAAAAATTTATAAAAAAAAAAAAGTATAAAATATAAAAAAACTTAAAAAAAAAAAAAACAGTTTTATACTATTTTATCGCAATTTTTGCATTTTTCCAAATTTTGGTTTTTTTTTAATTTTTGTATTTTATTATCTAGATTTTTTATTAGCACATTTCAAATATAAAAATTAGTCCTACTAGCATTCTTTTAAATATAGATTTTTTGCTCATTAACTGTTTTCAAATATAATCTTTTTATTTAATACCTACTTTTCAAATATAACCTTTTTTAAAAAAAGGGCCTCTATTAGCAATTTTTCAAATATGACCTCATATAGATTGTTTTGGGTCCTATACTACCTAATTCAGAATTCATCCATTTTTAATTAACGCTTTTGTGAAAAACAAACATAATGAAGTGTTAATAATAGATGCATGTTTAAGCTTACCAATTTTATTTATCAATATTATTTATTATATTCTATTTTTTTTTATATAAAATTATAATTTAAATTTTGGGTTTCTATACTTTAATATTCTTTATTGGCAGGATCCAAAAACATGGCCAAATTATGGAAAGATTTGCAATATTTAATCTTTAAATAATTATATTATCATTTTGTAATTAATTTATAGAATAACCAATATGAATATTAAGTTTAATTCTGTTTATTTCTGTATTTCAGAAAAAATATATGCACAAGGTTTAATTCTATTTGCTTTAACGATTAAGTTTCAAAAATATGTATGTATAATTAACATAATCATTTTAGTATGAGTACAAAATTTAATTCTGTTCACTTTAACATTTGTGTTTCAATGGATAGTATGATTAAGTGGCAATCCGCAATTAAAGGGCCAAAAATTTCATAGTTAAAATTAGCTGAGTTTTACTAATTGCCTTATATGGAAGTAAAATGCTGTATATTTCCAATTATAATAAAAAACTATAGCAAACAATCAATAAATACTTGTATTGTATCATATACCAACACAGTTTAAATGATTTAACTATCATTAGAATCAGAAAAGTTGGTTCTGCAAAGTTTAATTAGAAATTATAAAAGGTTTGCTTAGTAAAAAAAATACTTTTATATATAGGAAAGCCCCATTTGCATACTATAGAAAGCTACTATTAAATGCCTGCTGTAATTTATTATAAAATGATTATCATTTTTTACCCTTTATCTGCGATTTATCACTAAACCATAATTATTTAACTATTCAATAAATCACTATAGCAAGTATGTAGTTTATTGCAGTTTGCATTTGCTTAATTTTTTTATATTTAAATAATTGTAAAAGTGATCACAATTACCAAAGCTAGCCAATTTATCATAAGTGTCAAGCTCATGTTATAATAAATTAGCTAGCTTTAACAATTGTAATCACAATCACAATCATTTAATAATAAAAAAATTTATTATAGAGGTTACAGAATTATACAAACCACAATAATTTTGCAATTGCGTCTCAAAAGAATCTGTAATTACCTGTAATCATTTAATTGTTCAATAATTTATTAGTATGTATGTGAAATTCTATTCACTTTAATAATAATTTTTTAAGAAAATGTATAATTATAAAGTTTTGTTCATTTTAACTATTGTGTTTCAAAACAAGCATGAAGCTTAATTTTGTTTACTTTAATGATTAACTGTAATTAATTGTTCAATAGATCACCAACGTAAATATGAAGTTTAATTTTGTTTACTTTAACAATTGTGTTTTAAAAGAAAATATAATTAACTATAATTTAAATTACTGGTATGAGTATGTAGTCTAATTCTAATCATTTTAATGATTATTTTTAAAAGATATATTATTAACCATAATTATTTAATTGATCACTAATTATCAGTGTAAGCGTAAAGTTTTTGAAATAGTAAAAATTAGTGAAAAATTTCTTTTTGTTATATATCTATGTATGATACTATGTATATTAGAGTTGCCTGCAGTAATAGGTTTTATAAGGTTGAAAGGTTGCAACCTTTTATTTCAACATTGTAATATTTTGCCATAATTGTTTAAAAGGTTATAATTTTTTAACTCACTGTAATTGGCATAACAGGCACTGGACATGTCCCATTTATTGCTTTCTATAATTAAAATTTTTAAAAAAACATATAAATTTACTATAAACTTTGAGCTGAAGATCCTATTCAGATTAACTAATTAATTTCAAATTAAATTTTTCAGGAATATAGAGTACAGGGGGAAGAAAAAGGTAGTACAACTAGGCTAATGCGTATCATTATATGTCCAGAGCTCATCATATGATGTTCATCATATTATACAAACGTGTTAATATGCATATGTTGGTAACATTAAAAGCACAAATATAGACACGTGTGGGGACAGACAAAAAATTTCCAAATTCCATTTCTGATAAGATTTACATCATATATATGCAAGTATATCAAAAAAGTAAAATTTGTCAAGATTTTTACAATTGAAGCATATCAGGAGGTAATTTTTGTATCACTTTGCATAGAAACTTAGGGTCCGTCGCTATGCTCCGGCCAAAAATCGAATTAAAATTTTGCCAATTTTGTACTTTTTCAAAATGTAACTTTACCAAAAACAAAAATTTACTAATTTTAAATTAGCAGATATGTGTAAAATCGTGCTCTTAACAACTTTACTTAGGCGACCAAAGAAGGTTACTTTGTAAGAAAAATGGGTTGCCTATATACTAAAGTTAAAAAATTTCAGTTTGAAATATAAACCCCTTTTTTTATCAAGATAATCTGCTTTGGGCCTCTAAGTAAACTTGTTCAGGGGGTATTTCTACTTGGTCTGAGGTCAAAACACGTTTTCTCAGACCTTTTCTGGGTGAAAAATAGGGTTAAAGTTAGACAAAAAAATTTTTTGTCTAAGTTTAACCCTATTTTTCACCCAGAAAAGGTCCAAGAAAATGTGTTTTAACCTCAAACCGAGTAGAAATACCCCCTGAACAAGTTTACTTAGAGGCCCAAAGCAGGTTATCTTTATAAAAAAAGGGGTTTTATATTTCAAACTGAAAATTTTTAACTTTAGTATATAGGCAACCCATTTTTCTTACAAGGTAGCCTTCTTTGGTCGCCTAAGTAAAGTTGTTAAGAGCACGATTTTACACATATCTGCTAATTTAAAATTAGTAAATTTTTGTTTTTGGTAAAGTTACATTTTGAAAAAGTACAAAATTGGCAAAATTTTAATTTGATTTTTGTACTACCTTTTTCTCCCCCCCTGTACTCTATATTCCCGAAAAATTTAATTTGAAGTTAATTAGTTAACCTAAATAGGACCTTCAGCTCAAAGTTTATAGTAAATTCATATGTTTTTTTAAAAATTTTAATTATAAAAAGCAATTTGACCTATTTTAAGAGGACATGTCCAGTGTCTGATAATAGCTGCAATTGTTAAAATAGTTGTAATAGTTGTAATAGTTGTAAATATAATAGGTTAATTTATTCTGAATTTGATTTCATGCTAGATACAACAATAAGTTATCAGTTTATAGGCTGTGCCATAAATACAGGCCACTGTTTTTCAAAAATGTGTGAACGGTCACATATGCTATATTATGGAAAATTCATGATATTTCTCAATTTTAAAACCTGGATTTTTAATTTTTACCAATATAAATTTCCTGATTCTTCGACTTCCCATATAGGTATATAAAAATCGTTCACATATTTTTGAAAAACAATTGAAAGGGTCTTAATGATATTGTACATTCATTACGATTTTTCAAATAGCAATTTTGCTATTTTGAATTATAAACCAGAAATTTGAAAATTAAAATAAATATCAATTGACCAGTATGAATGTATTAAGATAAATCTGGTAAGTTACAAATTTAGCGAAACATATGATATATCAATATTTGCTAACATAAATAAACTTTTATTACTGTATTTTTGTGAAATTGCTTTGTTTTATAAACTAATTTTTATATAGGGTGTAACTAAGTGATGTTGTAAGTCTGCATCTTTCGAGTCGAAAAGGGAGCTAAGTGGGCCCAGTATGCGATAATCACAAGTAAAACCAGGATGCATACAGGAAAAACCGGTACAATTGCTATACAATTTAAGCAAGGCACAGGCGAAAGATAAGTCATATGGGCTGATCAGACTCATTTGTGTGATATGTGAGAGGGATAATCTGGATTTGAACAACAAGATTTACCAATCAGATCCCCAATCAGATCTATTACGTAATAATTATTTTGATTTACTTAAAAATATCACAACAATCGTTCTTTCTAGGAAAAAAAATCGTTTCTTCTAACCTATCAAAAGCTTGAAAAGCGGGTTGATAATGAGTTGGTAATGAGTTGGTAATGAGTTTTTTCTGACGTAGGTCATAGATAGACGTTAAACCAACGACCACGCGTGCTCAATAATTTTGTTCTGTTGTTTACGGCTGTGTTTGTATAAAACATTCTAACACTTTACTTTTATAAAATTTTGTTTTTTAGTTTTGTTAGACTTTGTACTTTGGAAAAACAATTCTTGAATTTTTTTTTTGAAAAAACACTTTCTCCAAATAAACAAGAAAGAAAAAAAAAGTCTGAATTACGTTTACAAAAAACTCAAGATTCCCGTTCTACTCGGCTTCAGGAGATTTGTCGGCAAGACAATATACAAACCAATAGTCAGAGAATTATTGATGATTATCCGAATATATATGTAATATGGCTGATTGAAAAACAAAAAAAAACAATACCTTTATAAAATTTTACACCTTGGTTTTATCCACAACAAGTAAAGCGAACTCAACAAAGTGGCTATCCAGTTCCTAACGAGTATATAGCTGGGGTAAAGGTTAATGGTGTGGATTTGATTGCTAAAACTCAGTATACTTCTTTTGGAGAGGCTGTATATACAATTACTTGGGATAGTTGTAATGAAAAAAAAAGAGATTATATAGCAGATCAGTATGGTATAGGTGAGCAGTTCCATATAGTATAGACCGAGTTTTTAGAACTATACATGATCAAATTCCTAACCCTAACGCTAATATTTATTATCCTGGATCAGTATAGTATAGTATAGATTAAAAATTCGGCCTATACTATACGGATTTGCTCACCTATACTATACTGATCTGTGAAATACCCTGCAGCCTCAAGTAATAAATCGACTAGTAGTGCTTCAGCCTTATTTTTGCACGTTGTAATTAATTAATAAAAATGCTATATTAATATAAAATTGATTAATAAATTATTATTCATTATTATTATCTATTTATATACTGTACATTGTATATTTTATAAATAAGACAAACAAACGTATGATCATTAGATTAGTATAACCTTGCATATATCACGTTGTTATATCACATCAAATGAGTCCGATCAGCCCATATGTAATGTAATTAATTGCCAGATCAGGTTATTTCACATGGAACTAATACAATAAAAAATTTGCTATAGGTATAAAATGTAATAACGTTAAGGCGGAGGGCGGTAGCTCCAGAAAGTGGACTAAATTCGCACCTGACCAAAAAATTTTAAAATCTATCATTAAAACTGCTCAATACATAAGTATCGAGGCAGTTTTTGTCTCAAATTAGCTCAGATTCGAACATGTGACTCACCCTGTCATGATCACATGTTCGATCATTTGATCGATCGTTAGGTCGATCATAGTTAAATAAGTATGATGTAATTTTGTTTTCAGACTTTTGAAAATATGAGTGTATAGTAGGAATATAAGGTAAGTATTGAATAATCGGTTAGTTCATGTAAGTGGTATGAAATAATTGATAGTAATTGTTCTCAGTACCGATAAGGCAAATTAGCCGTTTATTTTGCAAACCTATATTCGTCTAGTTACATCGTTCTCTCCCCTTGCCCAACATAGTATCACTGGGTTGCCTGTCGGGATGATAGTCATGAAGGGTAGGGTTGGGCATGATTTATAAGTTTGTCTTGTGATATGTAGAGGTCTGATTTGGTCAAAAAATATCTATTTGAACATTCATTTGTTCAATCTTATTATATTCGAATATTCATTGAAAATATTAAATGAATATTCGAAATATTCATTAAATATTCACTGAATATTATAGTAATAGAATTCAAATATCATATAATCGAAGTTATTATGTAATTATTAATAACAAGGTTCGCGTTGTATAGGATGCAGTTGCAGGTGAGTTATTTATATGGGAAATAATCGAATTATGGTTTTATTGATGGTTTGTAGAACAGTAAATTAAAAGATTTTTGAGCAACATATGATTTAATAAAAATGTCTAATTTAGAAGCAGATTAATTGAAGTTGGTAAACATCTATCGCTATTTCTAGCAAATTGACTCAGGTAATTTAATGTCCAAATAGGGATACGTATGTATGTAAGTCCAACTTTTCACTTTCAGTACATGCACCCTAAATGCACCTCCCTTGAAACTTATAACAATTGTGCATTTAAGAGAGCATGCATTTAGAGAATGTGATTTTTGTATAGTATTATTAGTAGTTGGAAACTAAGGCGCAGAGTGCATTTATAAAAGGTGAAGCATATCTGGTTTTAAATAGATTGTAGAATCAATAAGTTCACATAATTTTGTATAACAAATTTTTATAATGAATTAGAATCTATTGAAGCATTTTATCTAGGGATTGGAACCGTTTAACTGTTTAAAAATTGCTCTATAGTTTTAGGCAAGATTGGTCGTGGGCTGGAATTATTTTAATGCCGACCAAATTAAATAGTTAAACGATTAAACGATTAAATGATTAAATGATTAAACGATTAAACGATTAAGACAAATTTTAGGCGGTTCCAATTCCTAATTTTATCAACCGTATTCAATTTTTTTTAAGAAAAAAAAACCTAATAGCTGTCTTTAAACTAGTACTGTACATACTGGTGACCATGATCAGATAATTTGAAGATCAACGAATGATGACGCATATGATATAATATAAAAGGAAAAGTAATAACGTAGTTAGTCTTTGAACCCCAAAGATGGAAAAAGGGGTAAGTCAAGCGTGCATATTTACCATGGTATGAAATTCAAGTATGATTATAATATTCAAATTAAATTCAGTTCTTACTTTGTATATTCTGGTGCGTATTATTCGAGTAGTGTTCCAAATCATTAGTTGAAAACCAACTAGTTGGCAACTTTTCAACTAATCGATTTAAACAACTAATCGATTTATTATCAACTGGTTCGATTACGATTAATTCCTATATTAATCAACTAAACAACTATTACTATTGATATAAATTACAAATAAACTTGCATGCATAATGGTAAGCTTCGCCAATTTAACGAATATGTACGATTAGTTACCAATCAAATAGTTGTGATTCTGTTACATAATTACTATTAGTAATTATAACAAAATCACAACCATTGATTGGTAACTAATCGTATATATTCGTTATATTGGAGAATTTACATTTGATTTTTATCATATTTGTAATCAAATATGTATTCCTTAAACCGTCCCGTTTTAGCGGGCAAATTTGCCCGCTAAAATTATTAAAAAAATTTCATAGGGTAAAAAAAATTTTTATGCGAATCTTTACTAAAATCGGCTTGAGTAACGCTCGAAGGCTCGGATGACATAGTTGACTACAAAATTCGATCATGGGACATGTCATGTAACAACAACAAATAACACAAGCTCGGGTCACATGAAACATGAGGAATCGAAATCACGAATTTTTTTTTGTGATCAAAATTTTTGGGTCTTACGGGCTGATTTAAGTACCACATGCTTAAGCGAAATTGATGATGCAGTCATAATCTTTACAATTTGCATTAATATCACTAACTCGAATTTTCAAGATCTTCAATTTTTAGGTCAAAATTAATATTTTCGATCATGTGTTATTTAGCGAAATCGGAATATCAAATAAAAAAAATATGTAATATGCATAAATTAAAGCACTCAAATACTCAAATAGATAAAAAAAAAAATGTTTTTTAAAAAATTTTTATTCATCTTTAACTGCTTCGCTCATTGCCACTTTGCTTAATAACGCTTCGCAAACCTGCCTGCCTACCCACCAACTCACCCACCTAGCTAATGTAGCTATGGCTCTTAAAGCCACTTCACCCACCCACCCACCCAGCTAATGCTAGCTTTGGCCCTTAAGGCCGCTTCGCCCACCCACCCACCCATTGACATTCTAGTTTTCAAGGTGAAATCCAAGAAAACAATTTCGACTTTTATTGCAACAGAGAGGCACATTGCATAATAAACACCAAACCTGGCTTTGGTGTGGTGTTTTGCGATCCATTTCCAATTTATTTTTACTTGCTAGCCAAGCACACCACTGGCATGCTTCTCGTCGGTCCTTCCATACAGCCGAATGGTTTCCGGGCACCAACCATTGATCAGAAAGCTTAAAATTTTTTGTAACTTTGGGTTTTTTTATTTCCCGATTTGAACTATTTCTTAATTGAGGTTCACCTGGATCGTTCGCAAGTTCAATAAGACCCCAAACAAGTTAATTACGGAACTCTTTATGTTCTTGCATCGATCCTAAAATTTTATTAATTAAGTAAGCATTAATAATGACGGTGTCCAAAAGCCAAAAAAAAAAAGGCATCCAATTACGCAGCGCAGTTTGCTGAGTGTCATAATAGGATCACAGTTGATCAGCGACATCCACACCGTTCATGCTATGATTGTAATCATCGATTACTTTTGGAATTTTTAATTTTTTTCTTGGCTCAGAGCCAAATACTGCTCGAACCTTTGCTGCGTTGGTACTTGTTTTCCTTGGTCGCCGTCTTTCTCGTTCAATTTCCCATTCTTCACCCACAAGACCGTGAATGGTTGATAACATCGTGACTGCCCCATTGTCTTGCCAGAAAATAGCCAAGACACCATTTACTTCAACACCAGAATGAACGTCCCAATTTAATTTAGCGCCTTTATCCACTTTTAATTCCTTTGGAAATCCAGCTAATGTTTTTCGAACAGTCCCACAAGCTCCAATACCGATTTGTCGAAGATGCTAAAAGAGAGGAACACCGGTAAAATAATTGTCCATGTATATATTGTAAGGGTATCATTTGTACGGAAGTTGTTTAACAAGGTGAAGAACTTGAGACCCAACCTTACTAAGACTATTCACTTTTGCTATGTTACTTGGAACAACACGTGATATTGGTAGAAAAGTGTATGTGTACCCGGATTCACACAGAGTAAAAACCTTGAACCCTTCCGGAACTGGCTTATTTTTTATTTGCACTGTATGGACGCTTTTTCCAGAAAATCGTATCATCAATTCATCCACCGAAATATTGGATCCCGCTGTGTAGTACCGTTTCAAAGCCTCGTGAACGTGGGAAAGTAATGGTTCTACTTTATCAAAATATTTTTTTAATGTGGATGTGGGGCGGGAGGGGAGACATGAAGAAACCTTTGTATTGATTCAAAGCGTTTGAATACCATTTGCTTTGAAATTTGATGAACCGGGAGCCTTGGATCTTCATTCCAATATTGTTCACAGGACGGCAACTTGAAAAGTCCCTGATAGATAGCCAAGGCAACCCAAACAAGAAGCTCATTGCGGGTTATATCTTCCCATTGTCTACCGGTAACCCCTGCACCTTTTATTGAAGCATATTTGTTCGTATTGGCAACTATCGTGTCCATCATGGACAGAGGAAAAAAAAAGTCGACTGGTCTGGAGACACCAACTTCAAAATGTGCTGGCAACCGAACACTTGCATGACGCAAAGGACTTGGGTGAACCAATGGTTCAAATATAGGTGGTGGTGGTAGTTGGAGGGCTTGGGCTTGTTTATGTTTTCTCTTGGGGACACTTATTGTGTCTGCAGCATTCTCATCCTCGTTCTCGCTATCTGAATCCAAATCGTTTAAAAAATGTTGGCGAAATGTTGAAATTGGTACATATTCATTATCATCATCATCATCGTCATACGTCTCTATATTTTCCAAAAGAGATAACAAAGAAATTGCGAACGACGAATTTGTAAAAGGCGAAGTCTTAGACATAACACAAACGATAATTTTTTTTTTGAGATGCATGTGATAAATACGTATGCGATTTTATGTATGGCAAGTGATCATGTGCGCCATTGCATCATAATGCATGAGAGGGCTGTAAAACGGGAAGTCAATTGGTTGTACGGCAAACTCTAATTTTAGCTTAATAATGTAGGGGGACAAGCTTAGCAAAATCAGGTACAATTACATAAAAACTAATATAAAAAAATTTTAGCGGGCAAATTTGCCTGCTAGACGGTTTAAGGGATAATCTTTTAAATTATTTAAATGATCTTTTTTTCAAATCAAAAAATTAAATAAAGATTTTTTGCTATTACGTACTAATTGTTGCTTAGATTAATAGGTGTTGTCAACAGAGAGTGAAGGGAAGAAAGGGTAAATAATAATTAAATGAATTTGAAGTAAGACAAAAGCATTTTAGATATTAAAGTCTATTTTATTTCTGGATTTTTAACCTGTTTTGCAATTTTAAAAAAATTCAAATTTATAATCCAAATTAAGTTCTCGTCTTAATAGTATTTCTTGAATTATTTAATTCACTGTGAATTGGTGCGTATAAATATCAAATTATAATATTTGAAACTTATAATAACTCATTTACTTTAAAAAGTGCTTTGTGGGTAATCTAGCTTGTATTAGCCTGGTAAGTATAATGGTCATTTTAGTTATTCTATTAGTATTTAAATTTTAGCTTATATAGATTTATATTTTACTAAATAGTTATTCTTAGGTTCTTTATTTAATTCACACATATTTGTGGGCAGTTTTTATTTTATGTTAAATTTTACTATAGACTATTTTAGTTTTTAAGTATAAACGTTATTCATTTTAAAGCTTTCTTTAAATCAAGCTTATTTTTTTTATCTATTCATAGGCTTTTTGTAAAGTATGCCAATTTACATAAAAAAAGAAAAAAATTAACAATATGCCAACTAGATTATTAGTTTAGACAACAGATAAATCGCACATTTTGGTTATTTAAATAATTAAATAAATAAAAATTAGACTTTAATGCATCAAGTGTACGATACATTTAGGTTAGTCTTAATTGTGGGCAGAGGCAAGTTTTGC
This sequence comes from Gigaspora rosea, assembly GCA_003550325.1. Taxonomy (NCBI): domain Eukaryota; kingdom Fungi; phylum Glomeromycota; class Glomeromycetes; order Diversisporales; family Gigasporaceae; genus Gigaspora; species Gigaspora rosea. Next base: position 596,970 of record QKWP01000061.1, read on the forward strand.
CGTAATATTAATAATTAAGCCTACTTTTCTATACTTTAGTTATTAAAGTTGGTCTAATGCCTATACATTATCTGGTCCAATTTGGACCTGTTTGAAACCCAACTCGAGTTTTTGTTATTACATGATTTTTACTATAATATTTAAACTCCTTCTGTTCAAATTGAGTTCAGAATCTAATTAGTAATTGACCTTAGACTTTTAATTACTATCGTGCATTGACAAAAAATATCTTTTTTCGATTGGCTGATTATTATGGCATTATGCAATATAACAAAGATAGACTTTTAATTAAAAGTTAATGATGATAATATTAATTTTTTTTTTAATTAATTACCATGATGAAAATTGCGATTTTTTTCGTTTGCACTTATTTTATTTATTTACTTAAACTTTGTAAAATGGATGAAGAAAACACACTTGACCAATTTATTAACAAATTAAACATACCTCTTTGAACTCTCAAAATACTCTTGAATCCGAACCACTTTCAGAAATAACAAACCATCCCCCAAAATGATTAAAAAAAGATCCTTTTCTGGGATAAACTTGTTGAAATTGGTGATAAACGACATTGCAATAAACTTTATTCAATAGATACTGTCTTGTACACTATTCTGGACTTGCACAAATAGCACATAATATTTGATCGTACAGTCTACTTCTGTATCTAGTGAAGAAATGTTTTCTTAAGCCAAAAATACAATTAATCCAATCTGTAATCAACTATCTGAAGAAAGTGTAACTTCAAGTCTCTGTTTAAAACATGGTACGAATCAGGCATCCTCGACTGTGTAGAATATTATTATTAAACCGGGTATTATTATGTTGTTCAACAAATAAATAATACGTAGCAATAGATTGTAAATGCATAATATGTATATTTTACAAATGTAAATTTGCTTTAATAAATATATAGCATGCTTTATTAAATTGTTCAGCAAGCATAATTAACACATTTGCATAAACTGAATTCAATAACCAGTTTTACATGTGTGGTTCGAAACAGAGTTCAAACGAGTTTTTGAGCACAAACCAACCAGTTGGAACAGGATAATATCCCTAACTTTGATGTTATAAAGCTATACGATAAGATTGAAAATTATAATGCTTACAGGATTTCAGTATGTAACTTGATTTACTACGATACGATTTTAAAATAATATAAGATAAGATATACACTTGTATGCTATTACAGTATTATATAGTATAGATCTACACTGCATAGTAAATTTCTAATTTGGTTTCAAAGCCTCTTATAAAAATGCAGTTACTTCTGTCGTGAGTAACAAAAATTTTTTTAAAGAGTTTAAATTTTATTTTTTTTAATTGGCATAAAAAAGTTTTTTTTTTATTCTTACTTTTTTTACTATTACATTTTTTTTTATAGTATTGTCGTCTTACTATGCTATCACTGTGGTGCTTTTATATTGTTTTTTGGAGCTTTTGGTATTGTTATAAAGTTATTACATTGTTGTGGTATCATAATGCTAATATTATTTAATAAAATAAGGTATAAAACCCACAGTTACAAAAGAAGTATAGAAGAATTTGGTTCAAGTTTTAGAGCTTTTTAGTTACGGTTGTATTCTGTTTTATGCATTCTATTTTTTTAATTATTAAATAAAATACTAATTTTTGCTTGTTTTCTTATTTTTAGATAATTAAAAATAATTATAAAAATTAGATAGATTTAGAGCCAAAGTATAGGCTATAGACATGCTTTTTTTAAAGCAGGCTTTGGGTCCGTCTATATGTCACCCATGCAGCTCAAATTTTTTAAATATTGATTATATATTAAGCTTTATATATTTTTTAAACTAATATATAGGTATTTTACGCCAAGTCGAGTTTGACAGATGTAACTTATTTATGTATTATTTTTAAGTATATTAAAGTTATAATATATATATGTATTTGACCAAAAATTTTTTACACAGTAATTCAAGTGGTCCCTTGTAATCACAGGATTTCCAGTAAATTCAATTTATTGATTATAATTGCGTTGAACAAAATCTGTAGCAGATCGCTAATTTTTTGTGTAAAATCTTAAATAAAGTTAGAACTTTATCGCACAAGCTCAAATTATTATAATTACACTTTTTTTTTGGTCTTAACAATTTAAGTATTGTTTTATTTTTTTATTTTAATGAAATACAACATATTTCACTAATACTCTATTTTAAAAAAATGTTACTGATCATAATATTGTTCATATTTTTATAATTGTTTATATTTTTAATTTTTTAACTTAGAACTTAGCCGATTGGTCTATAACTACTTTAAACCCTTCCTAAGATATTTGTTTGAGCATAAATATTACCAAGTTCATTATTATTGCATTTTAAAAACAACATTCGTTCAAATAATCTAGGCTTCAACATTGTCCTTCTGATAGTCATTGTATTACTTGCATCGCTAAAAAGTCTTTCATTCAGAGTTGAAGTTGCGGGAGTTGCGAGATATTGTCTAGCAAGCTTGCTAAAAATTGGAAAAGAAGTTTTTTGAGAATTCTACCAGTCAAATGGGTTTGATTTGTAGAAGATTTCAGGTAAAGAAAGGTAATAATCAAGTTCATCATTTGATTCATCAGTATCATCTTGCATAAAAACTGTTTTAAAAAATGATTTTTAATAAATTTGACTTCTTTGATTATTTTGATTTTCATTAGAACTAAAATATTTAGTAAATGAAGTTATTGAAAATTGATAAAGGGACTTTGCATCGTTATACTTAGTGTGCAGAGTAGCCTCAGCTTCACGTCGTTGAGATATGGTTGCAAATCTCAGCTTTTTACATTTTGGATCAAGAAGGCAGGCAAGAAATACTTCACCATCAGATAAGTCCCAATAGTGCAAAAGCGCACTATACAAAGCATTTTTAATTTTGTGCCTCATATTTGCAGTATTAGTAGGCGTATTAATACTAATTTTTCTTTTTTTAGGACCTTCTTCTTCCTCTTCCTGGGCGGCAATAAATCCAATATCTTCATCGAATGCTGAATCATCTGTTTCAAAATCGATTTCATCATTTAATTCTTCATCAGACGAGCTTGTAGAACTAGCCAAGTTTTGTATTAGCACCAAAATAGATGGGAACATATATGAAATAGTAACATATTCAGAAACACCAAGTGCTTCCGTAGTTTCATAGAAAGGGCCCAAGATTTCAACAAGATCTTTTATTAAATCTCATTCATCTTCAGTTAGGGGGCATCCATAAATAACGTTATGTACCCCCTCATAGTAGTGCTGGACCCCCCCTCTACTATATAAAAAATTTTTTCAAATTCTGTATGTTTATATATAAAATTTTACAAAAACTTGAATATATTATGATCCAGTGGTCCAATTTGGATGATTTTGGTACCATTCGATTCGTCTCTATAAGACGAATCCAATGGTACCAAAATCATTTTATTTGGATTACTAATCACGTTTTATTAATGAAATACTATTGATTTTATAGTAATTTTATAAGAAAACATAATAACCAATAGTATTTCGTTAATAAAACGTGACCCAGTGCTCCAAATCAAATGAAATTGGTACCATTCGAATCCTCTCCTCGAGACTATTCGAATGGTACCAAAATCATCTAATTTAGACCACTGGATCAAGTTTTAGAAAAATTTTAATAAAAAAATTGCGTTATGTTAGGAGGACCCCCCCTACATAGTGAAAAATCGTTATATTTTGGGGGACCCCCCCTCAAACATAACGTTATTTATGGATGCCCCCTTAGTTGTATTTGCTTTAATCTTTTTGCATCTTTTCTTGCTTCAGAAGTAGTAGAGACAGTTAATGTTGTTAAGACAATATCAATAGTATCCTTAATAAGTAAAAGGCGTTCCCAAGCTAAGAAAGATGAATTCCAATGAGTGGGTACATCCATTTTTGCATGAAGATATATTGAAGTTTTTTTAATTATCTATTATAAAAAATAATTTAGTATTGAAATAAAAAATTAACAAATAATTATATTACATTTTTATCTGAAATCTTTAATGTCTTCTGAGCATTTTCAAGTCGTTCATTTTGTTTTGGTGCCATAAAAAAACTAATTAATCGTTTGGCCCGTATAACAAGCTTTTCAGCTAGCATTAGACCTTTTCCTACAACGAGTTGTAAAGTATGAGCAAAACAAGGTATTCTTACAATATTGGTTATATTGTTAATTGCAGCCTTCATATTTGCTCCATTATCAGTTGTGATCGAATACACCTTTCTTGTAAGACCCTAATCAGAAATTATATTTTCTAAATTTTCTTGAATAACATCAGCAGTATGAGGATATTTAATATAGGTTAAAGAAAGAAAACTTCATGAATTTTGAATTCGAGATCGATCCACGAACAGGTAATACCAAGGTATCCTTGTTTTTGCGAGCTGTCCACAGATCTGTGGTAAGTGAGCAAGTTGTTACGCTATTTTGTAATGTTTCCTGCATACTTCTAGCACTCTAATTATATAACTCATAAATTGTTTGTTTTATTTTTTTTTTCACTGGGCAATATAAACAACGGGTCCAATTCTTTTACAAACTCACAAAAAAATTGACCTGATACAAGGTAAATGGCTGAGCATCACAAATAATAAATTTAATAAGAGCTATTGTAAGCTGGTTATTCTTCGATTTGTTATGTGGGTAAGTAGTTGTCGCTACAAATGAATCAATTTTGCTTTGCTTAGAAGGCTATATAAAATAATAAAAATATTAGTTAAATTTATTAATTGCAAAATCATATTAATTTAATAGTTTATTACATCATCATGTTCAGATATTCTGGGCCCATCCTTTGTAATACCGTGGGAGTTTGAGAGATGAGCTATCAAATTTGATGTTGAACCACTTGAATATTTCAATTTTGCACTACATTCTTGATCAGAATTATCTAACACAAGACAAATAGCGTATGTAACTTCAATATTAACTTTCTTATCGAGTTGTTGAACAGTTTCAATTACTTTTTTTCTTTGAAGTAATTCCAAATTCAACTTCGTTTTTTTGAGCCACCCTTTTGACAACCAAATTTAGTTTTTTTAGAGGTAGAATTATCGTAAATTTCGATATCACTTTTTGCACTTGTACTTATTTCTGATATTGGGCTACTCGATCTTGTAATAGAATTGGCAATTGATTCACTAAATGGTTGAACTAAGTAGATTGTGGAATATTGTTTTCATTCATCATGTTGATAACTTGAAACTTGAAGTGCTTTACGAATATCAAAGTAATAGATGATTCAAAAGAGCTAAGCTATTAAATTATTGATGATTCAATTATACTAATTATACCAATCTATATAGGTAACTTATGCATAGATATAATATATATAATTGCCATATATGCTTTGATTGTTTATATGCATATACTTGTATGTTTACTTGTCTATTACGATTAAATCATTAGATAAGTCTCTACTTTTCGTATAGCCTTATATATTAATGATCTATGCTATTTCTTAATTGTCTTAAACATTGCTACTAACTATTTCTTTCTTTAACATGCATTAGTTTCGCAATCTTATAGCAACTATAGATATGCTAGATTTTACAACTCTGCATTATATAGACATTAAAAAATACCACTAATGCTAATTCTGATTTTAAACGAAATATTTATTGTTTTATAATTACTTGCTTTATCTATGTATTATGACTAATATGTATTAAATCATATAGATAAGTCTTTTTTATTTTTCATAAGTATTCTATATTAATAATTTATGTCGTCATTTTCTGATTGTTTTACATTGTCACTATATGTATTAGTTTCGCAATTTTATAGCAATTACGGGTATGCTAGATTTTATAACTCTGCATTATGTAGCTACCCCAATGCCATTAAAAAAATTTCAACACTGATTCTGATTTTAATTGATTGATCTTGTAAAATAGTGAGTCTATCAATTTGATAAACTTTATTAAGTAAATGGCACATATATTGCGTAAAACAATTTGAAGAGTATTATCATACGATTAAAAATATTTTACTTGTTTATTAATAAGCATTAAGTTATAAATAAATAAATGAACTATGGGTATGCTAGATTTTACAAGTCAGCATTATGTGGCTACCCCAATACCATTAAAAAAAATCCCAATGCTGATTTTGATTTTAAATAATTGTTATTGTAAAATGAAAGTCTATCAATCTGATAAGCTTTATTAAGTAAATGGCACATATATCGTATAAAACAATTCAGAAGGGATTAAACCAAATGATTAAAAATATTTTACTTGTTTATTAATAAGCATTGTTATAAAAATGATTTTTTTAAATTAAAAATTTACAGACAATACATATCATTGTTATGATTAGATAAAATATTAATAGTGGCTTGTTGAAGTGAGCAGAGTAGTTGCTATAGTAGATGATTAAATTTGAAGAATAGCTTTGAAAGAATATCATTATATTGTTGTGAAATAACGCTCATCTGTATATTATTTAAAGTTGCGCATAGATATTATTCTAAAACTAATTACTTGTAAAGCCCTAAAGTAAAGTGCATGTTATTTTGGATATTATTTTAAAACTATGCAAGTGATACGATTTTTATGTTATTATTTTGCTACAATATGGTATAGTGCTTTTTAAATTACTGACTGATTTACGAAAATATAATATACAATAAATAAATATTAAATTTATTTATTTTATTAAACAAACTTGTTTTATATTTATTTATTTTTATTAATAATTTATATATTTATTCATTAAATATTCAATGAATTATTTGGTGAATATTTTAAATATTCGAATATTCAATTCGGTGAAAAATTAAATATTCGAATATTCAAATATTCAGTGAATATTCGAATATACTATTCATTGAATCTGACCTCTAGTGATATGGCCTGTCGGACGACATTCATATATATATGCAGTCTTTGTTGATACTTACATGTTTATTGTTTACTAAAAAACAATTACACATCTAATGTCACAGGTGATGCCGGTATATAAATATATAGTATACACCAAAAAAAACTTTTTTTGCCCAATTTTTACTATTTTGAAAATCTATGATAATTCTGTTTATTTTAAAATTTGTTTTTCAAGAGTTATATTATTAACTTTAATGATTTATTATTCAATAAATTACTAGAACAAGTATGAAATTTAATCTGTTTTCTTTAACAATTGTATATCAAGAGAGTATATATATATAATTAACCATTATAACTAGAATAGCAAGAAAGTTCTGTTACAGAAATTCTTATAAAAAATAATTTCTATACTAAACTTTAGCCATTGTATATGTTGTGTCTCAGATTAAAACTTGCATCAGATTGAATCCAACGCACATTAGATGATTACAGTTGACTAGCATTAAATTATCGGCAACAACTGGTCTAAACTAACTTCTAACTTTACCGTAATTTTACCCTAACCCTAATCTAATTTAGGCCAGGTGTCAATCTGATGCAAGGATTGATCTGAGGCACAACATATATATATATTTAGTGTATAAGAATTCACTTCCACAATGTAAACAAATACCAAGTACATAATATTAAAAAATTTGCATGTTCAAAGACACAAATCAAATGCTAGCATATATAATAATTTGATACACAAAAATTATATAGCTCACTGCATTTGCTGATTCGTTTCTTATTGAGATTTTAACCAATTTTGATTTTCTTATGATAAAGAATTAAAATTTTTTCAGCATAAGAAAAATAAAACTGATTTAGAACTTTGACCATAATTTCTTCAAACCATGTAAAATCTTAAAAGTGCTCGAATCATATTTGAGCTTACTCAAATTTACGTTCCTAGTTTTGTGTGATAGCATCATGCAGCTACCTTATTAACAAATTATCCGGCCTGCTTTAACTTAAGTGGGCCAATTCCTAATTAGTATTTGATGTAAATAAAAATATTATGCACGCATTAACTTTTGATTTGCTTCTCATTCCACATATATACATACGTACAGAGATAATGCGCAAACTGTATATTGAAGTATATTTTTTAAATTGTCATTATTAATAAATTGGGAATCTATTATTGATTATTATTGAGTATAAAAGGGACTATTTATTATAAGCCCGATTATTTTCTTATGAGTCATTTATGAATTTTTGTATATATATAACCTTATTGCTTATAAATTTTAGCACATTTATACCTGGTTATGCACCTGTTTACTTATAAATTTTTATACACTTATATAATTTGATCGCTTTGTTACCACTAGGCTAATGCGTAGATTATATGTCCGGAGCTCATCATATGATATTCATCATATTACACAAATGCGTTAATATGCATATGTTGGTAATATTAAAGCACAAATATAGACACACGTGCGGACAGACAAAAAATTTCCAAATTTCATTTCTGATAAGATTTACATCATATATATGCAAGTATATTAAAAAAGTAAAATTTGTCAAGATTTTTACAATTGAAGCACATCAGGAAGATCACTTTGCATAAAAATTAAGGGTCTGTCGCTACGCTCCGACCAATTATAATTTTTAAATATAACTAGATTAACAGGAACTGTTGTGAGTCCGAAGTATAACATATTTTAATAATTAGTTAAATAAACTAACTAGATTTTTACAATATATATACAGCATATATATATATTATTCGTTAATGAAATCGATATGTATAAAATAATATCATGTAGGACTTTTTTTAATCAGAAGTCTAGTGTAGTCCATAATGGCCAATCACAGTATAGTCATGTGGCGAGCAGACAGCCATTTTTCAAATCAAAGGTCTAGTGCAGACCTTAACAACCAATCACCATCCAGTCACGTGCCAGACAGACAGACATGACTATAATAACCAATCACCAACAAGTCACATGCCGGACAGATGGACATTTTTCAACTCAAAGGTCTAGTGCAGCCAGTCTACGGGCACGTACCAGATCACGTGATTTTTCACGTACCAAATATCACGTGATATACGAAATAATGCAAGAGGAATTCGATTTTCTTTTTAATAGAATAAATAATAGAATAAATAATAGCAAAAATTATCAAAGTGTAGATGAATTAAACCGCAAGAGTAAACTATAAATTAAAGCACAAAAACATTACGATTATGGCTCAGTGCCAACTTCTTAATTAAAGGCAAATTACTGTACAGCATCGACAATGTAAACTAAGATCGCTAATCGGAGCAACAAAGTATAATATTGATTATCTGGTAATACGTAAATTTATGCACTTGTATGCACATTATATAATAAAGACGTCATAAAAAATTTTTTAAGGAGAAAAATTAGGTTTATTTTTTTTGGTCGCTTTTGAAAAATTTAACAAAAAAAAGCTCAAATCCAACAACAAAATTTTTCTCCGCTTTTTGTTAAATAAACATTAATTATATATCACTCGTTATTTACATATAAAAAATCGTGTATCGTGCCTTTTTCTTATGAACTTACCTGTCAGTGGAACTACACGTAGAACTCTATTAGTTTTGTTAGATTCACAGGCTTATATCTAATTCGTGTGCAATTTATAATGATGACTAAACCTCTTATGCCCCAAGTAAATGATGAATTTGAATCTCTAGAAGCTTTTGAGGACGCTGCTAAATCAGCTGCTAAATATGAAGGGTTTGCTTTCTCAAGAAAAGATAGCAATCTTACTGGAAGTAATAACAAATCAGCTTTTGTCGTTTTGCAATGCACAAAAGGTAGAGAATGGAAAAACTGCTGGAAAATAACAGAGGAAACTCGAAAAAGAAAGAGAAATACCAGATGTGAAGGCTGCCCTGTATATATTAGAGCAATTGCAACAAATGTTACTCAACCACAAACGGTTTAGATACTCAAATAATGTGAGTCATCACGAAGGCTATATATGAACATGATCATTCCATGATTAAGTTGGATGAAATTGCAGCCTTTCCTCAAAATCTTGTAAAACAATTACATGATCATAATGCACCTACCCGTGTAATCACAGCGGCTGTTAATAAGACTAACAATAGTGGAATAATTCTCTCAAAAGATATTATAAATGAACGTGCCCATATTAGACTTGCCTTAAATGAAGGTTACAACAATGATTCTACTCAAAAACTATTAAGACTTTTTGAAGAGCGTGACTATATGGTTGTGCCATTTAAAACAAAAAAAGGGTACTTAATCCACCTTTTTTTTCTCATGTTAAAGCAGCTAAGTGTGTTGCGAAATGCCCTGAAGTTCTCATTGTGGACTCTATATATAAAACAAATGTTTATAAATATTCTCTTGTTAGCACAGTTGGAATTAATAACATCAGCAATGAAAGAGGGGTATTAGCATCTTACCAAATCGCAATGGCCTGGATTGAGAATGAAAGTGAAGCGTCTTATATATGGTTCCTGCAAACACTTCGTGCAAAAATTTATGATGTATATGGTTGCTTACCAGATGTCTTTATGTCTAACAGAGATCAGGCATTAAGAAATGCTTCGATCAAAATATTTCCAGAGTCTGATAAGATATTGTGCGTTTGGCACCTCCTAGAATAAAACTTAAAAGTTAATTGTCGTAAGCTTTTTAAAAGTGATGATGATTATGAGGCATTCAAAAAGGAGGTTGTGGCATTAAGATTTACAGAAAATGAAGAAGAGATTCCCCAATCTTTAACTGCAGTTAAAAAAGCTACAGAAAAAGCAAACTCCCCTGAAAAGATAGAATCATACATTCAGACATGGATGAAAGATTCAAAAATGTGGATATTTGCCTATACCAAATGATTCTGTCACATGGGAATATTGACTACTGAACAAACTGAATCATCTCATAGTGCATTCAAATGAGCAATTGAGACAGCCAGTGATTTGGAAAGTGTGTTTCTTCAAATTGACCAAACAATGCGTTTACAGCATCTAAAAGCAGCAGTACGTACAGGTTCAAATAAAGTAGCAGTTGATCTGTTTACTCTTCGTAATCCTGTATTTAATGAACTTATTGAAAAAGTATCAACATGGGCAATTGACCATGTAAAAAGAACATTGCAAAAAAAAACAATAACAGATGTGAATGCTGAAAATTGTATGTGCTTGACCAAAATTAATTACAAATTACCTTGCCAGCATATGATCCCGATGCATAGCCCAATTCCTTTATCAATAATCGATAAGAGATGGCTTCTTAACAGACCAGAAATTATAGAACTTCCACGCCCTTTAAAATCTTCTATGATTGATTCAGAATTTTATGATACTTTAATCAATGCCGAGGAGAAATTCCAACAGCTCCCAGATAATGTTGCTAGAGCTGAATTTATTGCACAAATTCACCAAGTAATAAAGATGCTATTATCTGAGCCCACCAAATTACTACAAAAAATAGCATCCAAGTCAGGTACTAAGCGGGGATTACTCCTAAGTGAGCGTCAAAATATTGCTGCAAAAAAGAAAAAAAAATGCTGAACAGTATCATGAAACTTAAAAGCAAAAGTACCCAGCAACAGAATATGCCTTTAAAACAAATTGTTAATACTTCACAATCTTCTAATTATAAGCTATATGAATCGAATCTTCCAAAATTTATACAAGAACATGTTTTAGAATATATCGACGTGGTAGGAAATAGTAATTGCAGATTCCGTACTGTCGCCATATCAATTGGGAAATCTGAAGACTATTGGCCAGAAGTTTGAAAAAATATCTACAATGAACTTTGTACCCGCAAGTCACATTACACTCAGCAGTTTTTGGAAAAAGAAAGAGAATATAATGAGATGTTATTTGCAACACAATGGAAAACTGGTCCCTGTAGTAAAGACTATTGGATGTCTATGCCATCTTTTGGATATGTTATTGCAAATACTTTTCAACGACCTGTTCATTATTTCAGCAAATATCATTCTCTTACATTTCTTCCTGATAATGTTCCATTGAACCAAAATACATCAATTGTCTTTATTTATATTCTTGAAAGACAGCATTTTGTAGCTATGAAACTCAAGCCAAATGTGCCAGTCCCTCCTATTGCTAATGGTTGGGAAGAAATATGTGTTAAAAATTGCAAGCTATGGAAAAATTTATTCTTAGAAAAAATAGCTTGTTTTAAGAAGGAATATGATGAAGAACGTAAACAATTACAAAAGGAAAATCTAGAATATGATAGTGTAATTGCATGCTAAACATTGAAATTTTTTATATCTTAAAAAAAAATTGCTGCTTATCTCTGTTACAGTCTCGATCTTGCTAATAAAAGCCTCTTTCGCTATAATGCACATGTATAGATGCTTATTTTAACATTTTGGCACACAAATCTAAATTTAATACTCATCACCCTGCATATCGATATATATGTCTTAGGGTGTCCAGGATTATGCGATGCGATATTATGCGCATAATTTGCTATTTTTTCGCATCGCATATGCTTCGCATAATCAAGCAAATAAAAGCATAAATCACATGAATAAAATCTGATTGGTTGTTGGGAATATGGTCGACAAGCTTTAAATTTATAATTTGGGTGATAGAGTGGTGACAAAATGTAGGTCTCGAAAAGTTCCGAAGTAGAGAATGAAAGAACTTAAATTACGAGCATAGTCGAGGTAAAATTTTTGATAAATGTCCGAGAAATTCTGAAAAACAGAACTAAAAAAATTAATTACATATAATAAAAATCGCATAATCGACCTAATTGGTCGCATAATCTTAAATTTATTTCG